>PITA01019620.1:0-37019 GCA_004023965.1 Spilogale gracilis
TGTTTGACAGAGAGAAACACAGCCAGAGAGGGAACACAAGCAGGGGGAGTGAGAGAGAGAGAAGCAGGCTTCCCGCTGAGCAGGGAGCCCGATGCGGGACTGGACCCCAGGTCTCCGGGATCATGACCTGAGCTGAAGGCAGTCGCTTAACCAACTGAGCCACCCAGGTGCCCCTAGCATCTGATTCTTGATTTTGGCTTAGGTCAGGATCTCAGGGTGGTACGATCAAGCCCCACACTGGGCTCTGTGCTGAGCATGGAGCCTGCTTAAGATCCCCCCCACCCCCCGCTTCCTCTCTCTCTCTCAAAATAAAACACCACTTGATTAAATAGGATCAGAGGTCATTGTGAAATAATAGTTATCTATTCAACCAAAGCAATAAAAAGATTTTAAAAGCAAATATATCAAGTATGTAGTTGTTTAAAAAAAAATATCTTAGCTCTTTTAAAATTGAAAAGATTGTTTTTCTAAGCAATCAGAAACCTGATAAAGACAAAGTGGAACACAGGAAATTATTTTCATAAGACACAGACTCTTTGTTTATTAGACAAAATATGCAAAAGGTAAAGAAAACTTTTCATAATTCTCTTACTAAGAACAGACTAACAATCCAAGAAACTCTGTCCTTTTAACAGAAAATTAAACTGTAGTTTTTTATTAGTGTATTATTCAACTCAGTTTTAGAAAACTTTATAAATAAATCCATTTAATTCTAGCTAACTTTGACCATGCAGCATGAAATTTCTTCATAGGGCTTCTGCAACTTTCTGTATCCATTTAGATTTTTGTCTTATTCCTTTTTTTCTTTGTCATTCTGGTATAACCATTTTACTTTAGGACAAGATTACTCTTTTTTTCCTTAATAAGAACACATCCTATGTTGTTTGTATACTCTTCATATAAAAAACATGCCATTCTCCTCTCATACTTTTTATACATAGTTGCTTTCTTTTACTGTTATTTTAGTAGGCTTATTTTTATATATGGATTATAAATTTTAGCTGTTAGTAACCTTTATTTTCCAATGAAAACTAGGAAGCAGGCAATTGTAAACGTCTGGCATCCATCAGCATCTTGTAGTAGATTAGCAAATTTATGAAGACTTAATTATAAGAAATTATATTTTTTAGAGACATGTGCTTCTTCATAGTACATTTTTTTAATGTGGCAAAAGACATATCTACAAATAGATCCAAGTATTTTTTGTCCCTTTATAAAAATTAAGCAGCCAAAAGTAAATAAACAAACATGTTTAGCAATTAATGTTTCAATATATTATCTTATTTGGAAATGATCTACATTTCATTTCATTCATCTACATTAGATGAATACCCATCATCTAATTTAATCTTAATTTGTTTTAAATAATTATGCTTGGATTAAATATTAAATATCTAATGTCTTAAGGTTTTTTTGCTTACAAATTTTGTAACAGAGATAGCATCAGCTTATTTGACTAGTAAACCCAGGTAGGAAAGAGTGTATATTTGCATTATATTTAATGTTGACTACTGTCAAGAAATGCCTTTTTTTTTTTTAAAGATTTTATTTATTTATTGACAGAGAGCTCACAAGTAGGCAGAGAGGCAGGCAGAGAGACAGGAGGAGGCAGGCTCCCTGCTGAGCAGAGTCCCATGCAGGGCCTGGATCCCAGGATCCTGAGATCCTGACCTGAGCTGAAAGCAGAGGCTTTAACCCACTGAGCCACCCAGGAGCCCAAGAAATACCTGCTTTAATTAAATCAACACATTTAAACTATTTGCAAAGTTTTATGCATAGGAGATTATCCCAGATCTTATGAACTTGAAAAGCATTTTGGTTAATTTCTATATTTCTGAGAGTTTTAAGAATACTAAACTTATTTAAGTACTTTAAGCAAATTAAATAGAGCTCTTTTTGAAAATCACAGATACATAATAATCATATATAGACACATATACATTAATATATGGGCACTTGTAAATAGATTTTATAGCTTTCATTTAAAAATTTTAGCTGTGTGTCAGATATAGTAATACAAAACTCAAAAGAATAGCTGGACCCAAATTGTGTTTCTAGCAGAGAGAATAATTGACGTTTATCTACTCAGATGATTTAAGATTTTTACCACAAGTTTTTTATTTGTGTGCTGCAATAATTCTTTAGAAACGTATTTTTGGAGTCATTTTGTCTTATAAACACTTGGCATACCGACTAATTAATGCATTTATTGTCTTTAAGAAGTCTTTGATCCTCTTTTTTAGAAGATGCCTCTAAGGTGGGCTATTTTATCCAAGTTAAGGGTTTTCCCAAAATGGTCACTGCAGTTCCAGTTATTCTTTGTAAAGTTCACCCATTTTTCCAAAAAGACATAAGATCCTGGTCTGAGTTTTGGACCAGGTAGAACCCATCTTTGTCTTAGATTCCCTTGGAAATCTTAATTATCACAGGTACTGTTTTTCAACAGCTGTTCCAAAATAGAGGGAATCACACATTTCACCCTCTTGAACAGAATAACGTGACTTACTGAAAAGCTTCAACAAAGGATGCTCAGTAAAACCAGAAAGGTCAACTCAAAGGGAATAGTAGAGTTTGAATCTGAGAAAGACTTACCTTGGAATTCCATGTTATTTAAGAAAACAGTGTGCAATGGGCTTCATGGATGTTGGCACCTGGTTACTCATTGGCCTTGGGACTGAACTGGGGGTCATCTTTGGATACCACTTCTGACACCAAAAACTGTCAAAATAAAATTCAGAGAGTACTGCTTGATATGAATATTTTACTGAGTGAGAAACAAATTGTTAGCAAACAGGGAGACTTCAAACCAGAAGTGGTTAGAATCTCAGATGCATGCAATTACAGGATGGCTTACAAAGTGAGAATGAGGACGTTGTTTAATCTTTACAGTGATTGGTTATTTTCAAGAAGAATTTATACAGTATGAAGCTTCCTCAAAAAGTTAAAAATAGGATTACTGTATGATCCAGTAATTTCACTACTGGATATTTACCCAAAGAATACAAAAACACTAATTCAAAAAGAGATATATATACCCCTACGTTTATTTTTTTCTTTTTTTAAAAATTAACATATAATGTATTCTCTGTTTCAGGGGTACAGGTTTGTGTACCCCTATGTTTATTGCAGCATTATTTTCAATTGCCAAATTATGGAAGCCACCCAAGGGTCCACTGACAGATGAATGGATAAAGAAGATGTGAAATACACACAATACATGCTCACACACGCATGCACACACTGGAATATTATTCAGCTATAAAAAGGAATGAGATCTTGCCATTTGCAACAACATGGATGGAGCTAGAGAATATAATTCTAAGTGAAATAAGTCAGAGAAAAATACCATATGATTTCACTCTTAAGTGGAATTTAAGAAAAAAAAAATGAGTGAAGGACGAAGAGAGAGACAAACCAAGCAACAGCTTCTTAAATATAGAGAACAAACTGATGGTTACCAGAGGGGTGGCGGGTTGGGTGGGGGGAAATGGGTGAAATAAGTGAAGGGGATTAAAGAGTGCACTTATCATGATGAGCACTGAGGAATGTATAGAATTGTTGAATCACTACATTGTACACCTAAAACTAATATAACACTGTAGGGCGCCTGGGTGGCTCAGTAGGTTAAGGCCTCTGCCTTCAGCTCAGGTCATGATCTCAGGGTCCTGGGATCGAGGCTCACGTCGGGCTCACGTCGGGCTCTCTGCTCGGCCGGGAGCCTGCTTCCTCCGCTCTCTCTGCCTGCCTCTCTGCCTACTTGTGATATCTCTCTGTGTGTCGAATAAATAAATAAAATCTTAAAAAAAAAACTAATATAACACTGTATGTTACATATACTGGAATTATCTTTTTAAATGGGAGTTTATAGATAGCAGGGGATTGGTTAAAAGTGGTTCTCTTATACTACTTTGGAAAGATGATTTAAGTGTTATTTATCATTATCAAACATTTACAAGTTTCTCTTACATTCATGGTATAAGGTAGATTAAGTTTCACTTATGTGACCTCACTGGTTTTGTCTGCTTGAGGGATTTTCAAGCATCTCCATGTTATTTTATTTTAACACTAGCAAGTAATAAATACCACTACATGTTAGTTATTAATTATTTCACATGAGATACTGTGCTGGAAGTTGCAGTTACAGTGGCAATTGCTTCTCTCTAGGAGCTTTCAGTTTTTTTAATATTATATTAAAAATATCGCCATGTAAAAATTAAGGCTGAGGAGAACAATTACCTTAATCTGCTGAGTGCTTTTGAAATCACTGAGACATAACCTTTACATTATATCTCATATACTCTGGCTCTCAGTCCACGGTCATGTGTTTTGTTTTTGTTTTTTAAGATTTTATCTTATTTATTTGAGACCCAGAGAACATGCTCAAGAGAGAGCACAGGGGGGGGAGGCGGGGGGGAGGCAGAGGGAGTGGGAGAAGCAGACTGCCCTCCAAGCAGAGAACCTGATGTGGGCTCTATCCCAGGACCCCAAGATCATGACCTGAGCTGAAGGCAAATGCTTAAGCAACAGAGCACCCAGACGCCCCCACAGTCACTTTTTATAAGAGAAATCTGCTGATTCTCCTTTGTATAACTCAGCTTGTATACAGTCCTGAGAAAAGTATCTTGCTTTCATTCTTGGCTTAAATTTTATGCCTAATCCAAATAGGATTTTCTTTGTCAGTAAAAACAGTTGGAGAAATAGTTAAGAGTGCAAGTGAGGAAGACAGACTAAAGTCTAGCTGAATTCCTGTTTTTTAATTCCTATCTTTATCCTGATGCATCCATACAAATGGTCCTCTGAACTTCTGTGGCCAGAATCAAATCTTTTATCTATCTTCATAGCTACAGTTTCTGATTTTTAGGAATTGCTCAATATTCGGATAAGCATGTATTTAAAGCCCACATGTGACATATGAAGCACTATGCTGATGATTGTGGGAAATAACTAGCATAAAGAAAATACAGTTTTACAGAACTAGCATAAGGCAAATATATAAATAGCTATAATATAGATAATAATAGCATAGAAGAAGGATTAACAAAGTGTTTTTTTTTTAATTTCTGATGAGGAAAAGGATATGTAAGACTGGGAGAATGTTTTGTAAAGGGGGTTTATTTGAAGATTGGTAACATCTGATAGTTGGAAATAGGAGGAAATGCATCCAAGAAGGAGTGGAATAATAAGGACAAAGGCTTGGCAAGCAGGAAAGTTAGAAATAGGGGAGAAGACCAGAAAGCAGTATTTCACTAGAAAGCAGCCTTTCAATTTGGCTGGAGAATACAACATGAATGGCAGATTAGTATGACATAAAGTCATATAATTAGGGATAGAACTTTGGGGACCAGAATGATATAACAGTGTTTAATTCTGTAACAATGGGAGCTATAAAAGTTTTTGGAACTCAGTGCTGGGAGTATAGAGAGATTTTAATTAGGGAGAAGTTGGGAATAAAGAGACTCTTAGGAAACTGTTGCAGAATCTTGGAAAAAGGTAAGAAGAGCCCAAACTAGGAGACATGTATGAAGATGTTCATTGCAGAATTCCATTGAGGTGACAGAAAATTGGAAAGTCCATCACTGGGAGAGGTGCCATCAAGTATTATGCAGCTGATAGGGAAGTGAAGAGTAGTTGTAGATGGATGGAACTTTTAAGACACGACACTAGGGGGCGCCTGAGTGGCTCAGTTGGTTAAGCGACTGCCTTCTGCTCAGGTCATGGTTTCCAAGTCCCGGGATTGAGCCCTGCATTGGGCTCCCTGCTTGGTGGGAAGCCTGCTTCTCCTTCTCTCCCTCCTCCTGCTTGTGTTCCCTCTCTAGCTGTGTTTTTCGCTGTCAAATATAAATAAAATTAAAAAAAAAAAAAAAAAGACACGACACTAGGGTGCCTGAGTGGCTTAGTCTGTTAAGTGTCAGACTCTTGGTTTGGGCTCAACCAAGATCTCAGGCTGTGGGACTCAGCCCCTCCTCCCACCCCATGTCTGCCCCCTCACACCACACACACACCTAAACACCCGACACCCCGCCCCCCACTCCCGCTGCCATGTTTGGAGACCAGCCCCACATTTGATGGCATGGAGTCTGCTTGAGATTCTCCCTCTCCCTGCTGGTGCACGTGTCACTCCCTCTCTCTCAAATAAATAAATAAAATCTTAAAAAAAAAAACAAAACAGCACATCGTGCTTAGTGTTAGGAAGGACATTAGGTTTGAAGTTGGTGTTGAGGAGAATAACTACCATGACTTCCAGTGCTTTGACAAAACCTCAGATGCGAGGCCTTCTGGCCAAGCAATCCGTGATTTCACACTATTGGAGCATTCATTGTCCCCTGGGGGTTGCATCTTTCTATACGTTTGGCTGTGGCCAAATAAAGATAAATAAATAAACAACTAACATAAAATAAATAAATAAAACATAATGCTTACTGAAAAAAAAAGAGGAAACAGAATAACATATTAAGGAAAATTATCTAGAACTTGGAAGTTAAGCAAAAAGATTGGGGTGCCTGGGTGGCTTAGTCAGTTAAATGTCTGCCTTTGGCTCAGGTCATGATCCCAGGATGTGGGATTGAGCCCCATGTTGGGCTTTCCTCCGCTCTCTGTCAAATAAATAAAATATTTAAAAAATAAATAAATAAAATAAAGTAAAAAGATGACCACAAGAACTTCATTACTAGGGTGTTGTCATACTAGGGTGTTGTCCCCCATAGGGTCCATATTTGCCTCAAGAATCGTATTTCTTGGGGCGCCTGGGTGGCTCAGTTGGTTAAGCGACTGCCTTCAGCTCAGGTCATGATCCTGGAGACCCGGGATCGAGTCCCACATCGGGCTTCCTGCGTGGCGGGAAGCCTGCTTCTCCCTCTCTCAGTCCCCCTGCTTGTGTTCCCTCTCTGGCTGTGTTTCTTTCTGTCAAATAAATAAAATCTTTAAAAAAAAATAAAAAAAAAAAAAAAAGAATCGTATTTCTTAATCCTTTTGGGAAAAGTTATGTTTAGGTTGGTAGTTAGTCAGCAAGCTATTTGTGGGATATAACAAGGTAAGGAGCTTGATCCAGAATAACAGTCAACTCTTACTGAGTGCACTGTTTAGTCCTGAGGATGAGACTTCTTCACGTAGGAAACTGCTTGGTTTACATCCTTGCATGAGTTCCTAATCTCCTCACTGACTAGCACTTTGAATACTACTTCCTTAGAGAATCCTATGGATCTGGGATGTGGTGAATAGTTTTAAATAGAAGGACCAAGGAAAAGGAAAAAAGCAAAAAATTAAAATTTTCAGCTTGGTTGACCAGGAGAATGGTGATTAACATTAGATAATCATGGAGATGTGTCATATGAAAAAAATGAATCAGAACATCCATTAGAAATATCAAATGGGCAGCTAGAAAAATGAAAGAGAGATCAGGCATTGAGTCTAAGATTAGATGATAGATGAAGCCACTGTTAAGTTTAACGGAGAGAATATGGGGAGAAGAAAAGGAGACCAAAGATCAAATTTTATGCAACATTCATATTAAAAGTGGGCCATTTTGCCAAAAATCATTTTTTTTAAAGATTTTATTTATTTGATAGAGAGGGACAATGAGAGAGGGAACACAAGCAGGGGGAGTAGGAGAGGGAGAAGCAGGCCTCCTGCTGAGCAGGGAGCCTGATGCAGGGCTCGATCTCAGGACCCTGGGATCATGACCTGAGCCAAAGGCAGGTGCTTAACAACTGAGCCACCCAGACACTCCAGCAAAATAATTTCTTTGTTATATTAATTCACCATATAACTGATGGAATAAATATGTCATTTCTTTTAACTATAAAATTTGGAGCAATTCATATCAGATGAGATGTCTACCTTACCCCACCCTCCCACAGCATTTTTTTTTTATAGCTTTTGACGGTTTTGTTAAGTTTTAGATGTTTTTCATGTTTGTCTTGAGAACTTAGACCACATGTGTCAACCAATGGGCCTGAAAACCGAGATCACTTATGTCAATATAACTTGCTCCAGGAAATTTTTGCAATCTGTTTATCTAAATAAATGTTTGGTTATTAGGACAAACATTTTGATTGTTAAAGCAAACATTATGTTTATCACGATAGATTGCTCACCAAGGCCTGCTTTGAGACCCTGTATCCATCAGTCTTACACTATTAAATCACAAATTTTGCCTAATATTAACCCACACCCCATCTTGGAGGAAGAATCCTGAATGTACTCTTGCGTAGCTTTCCCCTGTTGAGACACTACCAAAACCCTGTTAAATCCTTGCTGCGGTAAATTTAATAAACTTCTTTGTTTGACCAACAGACTTTTGGATAGTCTTCATGAGCCATGTAATAGTTTTTATAGCAGTATTTTTCAAAATACTGAGATTTGTTTCCATCCCAGCTCCCTGATGCTGCAGCTGGAGGGAACTGAAGCAGAAAGAGGAAAGTATTTACTATGGAGAATACCTGGCACAGGCTTGACAGCTGAGGTCAGAGAAGAGGACCCTAAAGGGCCCAGATGAAAAAGGAAGAGAGATGGAACAGAAGGAAGGATGGCATTGTGGGGGAAAAGGAAGCATTTAAAGTGTAACTGAAATCTGCATAAAGGAAAATATAAGGAGAATGAATGATTGTCAGTATAGAATCTGATTTTACCCTTCTTATAAGCTAATATATTTTTTAATCTGGTCTTGTTTCATGGATGCTGGTAGAACAGAGGCTCTTGGGTCAAAGGCACAATGAACTCTTTTTGAGGCTTACAAGGTTCCAGGAAAGGAGGGGGAAGGTTGGGCTAGGATTGCCTTTTGCCTTTCACAAAGTGTCAACATCAAGGCAGTTAGGTCCCTAGAGGAATGCCACTCTGTTTCAAGGACTTATGAATGGGCTGTAGGCAGTAAGGAAATTTAATAACATTTCTTCTGCCTTTGTTTCCCACATAACATTGACTAGAGGTGGAGAAGTGCCATGTTTTTAAAATATCATTTGGGCTTAGAGCACAAAGTGGTGTAAATGGGGAGAACAGTTGCTACTAGATCTCAAGGAGTCTCATATCCCCAGACCTGGCTCACAAAACTTTTCTCCTCCCTCTCCCATAAAGCTGTGTTTCCATCAGCATCCCATTCTCATCACAAAATTGTTAGAACTAGGATTTGATTTTACTTGATCAGACTGTTACTGTTCATACTGTTTGATAGTGGCAGAAAACACAAGATTTCTGGGCTAGAGACAAAGGACTTTGTTACAGCACAGCAAGCCACATGAACAATTTGCCATAGTTGTCCTTCTCCCCCAAGTCCCATGAGGATGACACAGAGGGCTCAGATGGATCCCTGCACAGTGGCTATATTACAGGAAAAAAACCTGAGCTCGAGGAATACACAGTTTTATAACAAGCAATAAACAAACTTGCCCTTTGTCTTGGAGGGACACAGTATGTCATCTCTCAAACTTATTTGCTATAAACATAACCCACCTGAGAAATGGCCCAAATAAAGATCAGTCGGGACCCTAAGTTCTGAGCATACCTATGGTACTGTGAAAGGCCTAACTGACCACCAGCCAGAAGTTGGGAAATTATCTCACCTCAATTTAAAAACAATTTAGTAATTTTATGGATTTTTTAAAAAGATTTTATTTATTTATTTGACAGAGAGAAACACAGCGAGAGAGGGAACACAAGCAGGGGGAGCGAGAGAGGGAAAAGCAGGCTTCCCACCGAGCAGGGAGCCCGACGTGGGGCTCGACGTGAGGCTCAATCCCGGGTCTCTGAGATCATGACCTGAGCCGAAAGCAGTTGCTTAACCAACTGAGCCACCCAGGTGCCCCAATTTTATGGATTTTTAAAAATACATTAGTATGTTTATCTGTTTCTCACCATTTCCTTCCAAGAATTATTATAGAATCAGTTGGGATAGAAAGATCTTGTACTGAAAAATAGGCAAACGTAAAATAATCAACTTATTTGAAAGAGCCCAAGTACATATTTGAAAGAAAAGGAGTCACCATGTTTTTTTACTAATGGAATACAGCTATTAAATGGATGAGAGGGTTGATGATATTTGGAAGACTTACCAAAAAGAAAGTATGAGGAGCTCCACAGACCTGCTCCCCAGTAAAATAAGCATAAAAGTTGAAAATTATAAAACAAAACCAACTGCTTAAAGTCTCTGGAAATCCTCCTAAAGGCATACCACAAATGAAAAAACATTCATTCAAGATAATCTTTTGAAACTCAGTAAGAACAACAGCACTCTATGGCATCTGAACTATACCTCCACTCCAGGCGGGTATAGCTAAGGTGATGGAGCTACCTCTCCCCCCCAGTTCCTAGTCGAGGGCTTCAGTATTTTCCTGGAAAAAAACAGGATGCCTGCATTTCTTGTCACATTCCTCCCTAGATACTTGTTCACAGGCCAGATTGTGGGTGAGTATCGTCAATGTTTGGGGGATTTCTACCTCCACCTAGCCCACACTTATGGAGCAGAAGTTCTATTTCAGTATGGCATGCTGAGAAAACTGGGTTGCTGATCTCCCTTATCCCAGCTCATTTTGTGGGTGGAGGTTCCATCCTAGAAGATGCAAGCTAAGAAGACCAGAGGCTATTGCCCAGCACTCTGCTCCTAAATTAGGGGTTTCACTCGGAGAGATTGATATCATCATCCTTGTTCCCAGCTCTGAAATTGTAGCTTAGAGATTTTTTTCCCTAGGAAGAAAGGCTGCAGAACAAAGAATTCTAAAGCTGTCAAGAAAATGATTTTGTTTAAAACAGAGGGTGGAGGAAGTTCAAATCTAAGTAGAATTAACAGAGTCTGATAACTTCATGTGAGATGCAAGCTAAATGCAAGCTAAACTATAGGCCAGGAAGTTTACCAGAGAGAACCAGGGAAAGGGACATCTAACATGAGCCTGCCCTGGGTCAGAACAAACAAACACTGAGATGCCACAAAGGAGTCCAAAACGAATTGGATGACATTGTGGAGCAATTTGTACCCCCACACATTGTTGAAAACATTAGAGCAATTAATCTGTAATGTGTGAAGGTTGACAGGTGAATGTGATACCAATACAGACTTAACAGAATAATCAAAGAGATAGTCACAGAGAGCCTTACCAAAACCACCGACATCATAGGGAACAATGCTTATGTCCAAGCTGTGCACACTAAGAAGATCAGAGCTTACTTACAGTAAGGGAAATAGACTTCACTAAAATAGTCCAGCCATGTCACTAAACAAACAACCAGAAATGTATGGGATCAATAGCCAAAGTTACTACATTATATTATCTAAACTGTCCCCCATTTGCAACAAAAAATTTTCAAGACAAAGAAACAAAGTTTGACCCATACACAGAAAAAAATAGGCAACAGAAGATTCCTTAGAGAGGAACCAGATTTTGGACTTAGCAAGACTTCTGAGAAACTATTATAAACATATTCAAAGAATTAAAGGAAACCATATATTAAGTAAAGGAGAAAACTGCTTGGCAGTTCCTCAAGCTAAATACAGAGTAGTGCCTGGGTGACTCAGCTGGTTATGCATCTGCCTTCTGCTCAGGTCATGATCTAGGGGTCCTGGGATTGAGCCCCATATCAGGCTCCCTGCTCAGCAGGGAGACTGCTTCTCCTCTCCCTCTGCCTGCTGCTCCCCCCTCTTGCTCTCTCTTTCTGTTAAATAAATAAAATCTTTAAAAAATAAAAAGTTAAACATAGACTATTCATATTACCCAGCAGGGGTATATACCACTCCCTGGTATATACCCCAAAGAACTGAAACTAGATACTCAAATAAATACTCATACATAAATGTTCATAGCAGCAGTATTCATAATAGCCAGAAAGTAGAAACAACCGAAATGTCCATCACCAATGATCATTGAACAAAATGTGTGGGACACCTGGCTGGCTCCGTAGAGCATGTGACTCTTGATCTTCAGGTTTGGAGTTCAAGCCCCACATTGGTATAAAGACTACTTAAAAATAAAATCTTTTTTAAAAAAATGTAGTATATCCATATAATGAAATATCATTCAGCCATTAAAAAGGAATAAAGTATGGGGCGCCTGGGTGGCTCATTTGGTTGAGTGACTGCCTTCGGCTCAGGTCATGATCCTGGAGACCTGGGATCGAGTCCCACATCGGGCTCCCTGCTCGGCAGAAAGCCCGCTTCTCCCTCTCTCACTCCCCCTGCTTGTGTTCCCTTTCTGGCTGTGTTTCTCTCTGTCAAATAAATAAAATCTTTAAATAAATAAATAAATAAATAAATAGGAATAAAGTATTGATAAATGCAACAATATGAACAAACCTTGGAAACATCATGTTAAGTGGATGAAGCCAGACACAAAGGCCACACAATTGTGTGAATTCATTTATATGAAATATCTGAAATAGATAAATCCACAGCAATGGAGAGCAAGTTGGTAGTTGCCAGATACCCAGTACAAAGAGGAATGGGGACTGGCTACAGAATAGGTACACATTATCTTTTAAGCTAAAACAAATGTTTTATGACTAGTTAGAGGTAGTAGTTGCACAACATTGTGGATGGACAAAATGCCACTGCGTTGTACAGTTTAATTATATTTTATGAATTTCACCTTAATTTCAAAAAAAAAGAAGCTGTGATAACAGTATCTCATCAAATAGACAATATCAATAAGGAGATAGCAACTGTATATAAAAAAGAACCTAATGGAAATTATGGTATTGAAAAAGTACAATAATTGAAAAGGAAGAACTTAAAATGTTGCGCTAAGAAAAAGAAACCAGTAACAAAAAGTCCATTTATTATATGATTCCATTTATGTGGATGGGCATGACAGACTAATCTAGGGAGACAAAGTAGATTGGTGGGAGATGGGAGAGATTGGCAGCTGACTGCTAATGGGTACAACATTTATTTTTAGAGTAATGAAACTGATCTGGAATTAGATAGTGATGATGAATGCACAACTATGTATATATACCAAAAAATACTGTTATGTCAATTATATCTTAATAAACCCATTACCAAAATATTGGGAGTTTTTTTCATTAAGCTTCTAACTTTTAAAATAAATGATAAAAATTTTGATAATGGAGTATCTGATTTCAGTATCATAACAGAGTAGAGGAGAATGAGAGCTGGGAGAGCCTAAACTTATTACCCTTTATTATGCCTTGTAATCTGTTCAGTATGAATTCCTTAAAATGTATAAACACCTAAATGAAAGATAGTTTTGGAAAATGAGAGTGATAGCCATAGTGATGTGCCGGTTGGATCACTCTTCAGGGAAGGACTTGCTACCCCCTGTGAAGAGAATGGTCAACAGATAGCTTGTATTACTCAGCTCCTTGAGAATCTACCCCTGCTGCAGAGCCATCTAGCTTGAGGTCACACACGTCCCATTCCCCTCTCCTCCCCCCAGAGCAACCCACATCCCCTGATAGGGATATAAAATCCCAGCCAAGGGGCGCCTGGGTGGCTCAGTTGGTTAAGCGACTGCCTTCGGCTCAGGTCATGATGCCGGAGACCCAGGGTCAAGTCCCACATTGGGCTCCCTGCTCGGCAGGAAGCCTGCTTCTCCCTCTCTCACTCCCCCTGCTTGTGTTCCCTCTCTCGCTGTGTTTCTCTCTGTCAAATAAATAAAATCTTTACCAAAAAAAAAAAATCCCAGCCAAAAGTGGACTTCCTGTTGAAAAACTGGTCTTGACTCATGCCTTTATTATGCACAGGTGTATGGCTTGAATTTTCACTGTGAATATGTTGCAGAATCCTCAGGATGAATAAATAACTTTAACTTTGCTTTGGAACTTGTGAATACTCATGGGATCTGCTATAGGCTGAATGTGTCTGTAAACCCTAAATTCACATGTTAACATCCTAACCCCCAAAAGTGATGGTACTAGTAGGTGGGGGCTTTTGGAGGTGTTTAAATCATGAGGGTGAAGCCCTCAGGATTGGGATTAGTGCCCTTTTAAAATTTCCAGAGAAATCTCTGGCCCTTCCACTATGTGAGGACACATGGAGAGGGCACTAAATATGAACCAGGAAGAGAACCCTTATTCAACCATACTAGCACTCTGATCTCAGACTTACAGCATCCAGAACTGTGAGGATTGTTCATGAGCCAGTCTGTGATATTTTGTTACTGAAGCCCAACCAAATAGCAGGTCCTTAAGCAGAGAAAACCCAAACCTTCACTATGGGGATGGCTTCACACAAAGAACACAGGACTCTCATGAAAAACTACTTGTGTAAAAGAATTAACAGTAAAAAACCTAAAAAGTCAAGGGTGGGAGGTGTGCCTGGGTGGCTCAGGTGGTTAAGGGACCCACCTGAGTCCCTTATGGACTCATGGACCCACCATGACCCTTGATTTTGGCTCAGGTCATGACCTCAGAGTTGTGAGGCTGAGCCTTGCCTGGAACCCTGCATCCAGCCCCACATCAGGCTCCAGGCTCAATGGGGAGTCGGTTGGGGATTAAAGAATTAAAAAAAAAATTTTTTTTTTCATAAAAATGGCACGATAGAGACTCAGCAGAAAATAGAGGAGAATTGACGCTTTAAGAACTTCAAATAATAGGATGCCTGGGTGGCTCAGTCATTAAGTGTCTGCCTTCAGCTCAGCTCATGATCTCCGAGCCCTGGGATCAAGCCCCACATAAGGCCCCCTGTTTGGCAGGAAACCTGCTTCTCCTTCTGTCACTGCCTCTGCTTGTGTTCTCTCTCTGGCTGTATTTCTCTCTGTCAAATGAATAAATAAAATCTTTTAAATTAATTAATTGATTAAAAAAATTTAAAACTGCAAATAATAGAACAGTTTGAAAGGTATTTTTTTTTATTTTTTAAAAGATTTTATTTATTTATTTGACAGAAACACAGCTAGAGAGGAAACACAAGCAGGGGGGTGAGAGAGGGAGAAGCAGGCTTCCCACCAAGCAGGGAGCCCTATGCAGGGCTCGAACCCAAGATCCCAGGATCATGACCTGAGCCAAAGGCAGATGCTTAATGACTGAGCCACTCAGCTGCCCCTTGAAAGGCATTTTAAATGTATTGGACATATTCAAAAACAAATTAAAAAAAAGTTATCCTTAAGAGAATACAGATAATAGATTTTTTTTTAAGATATTTATTTGAGAGAGAGAGAGCACAAGTAGGGAAGAGAGGCAGAGGAAGAGGGATAAACAGACTCCCCACTGTGCAGGGAGCCTGATGTGGGGTTTAATACCAGACACTTCGATCACAACCTGAGCCAAAAGTAGGTGCTTAACTGACTTAACCACCCAAGTGCCCCAGAATATTTTTTTTAAGTAGAAGCCCTACAAAAGAAAAATGCGATCATTGAATAACAATCTAAATTCCTTTGCATATTTCATAGTGGATGACAGATTAGACTATAATTAGCTGAGTCTGGGACTTTGGCTGTCAAGGTCATTACTGCAGATTGGCCTTATCCTGCTACTTGGAATACTGTTGATAGTAGGCTTAATTAAGTGCTTTAAAAGACAAATTGAACAGATTTGGTTTCTGCCTTCGTTGGTCAAATTAATTAGGGTAGCTGACAGAGTCGGTGTACTTATATAAATATTTGAGTTCAGCCAAGAACGTGTTGGGTAGATGTTGGGAGAAGCAATCTTCCATGAACCTTATGGGTATGCCAAGAATGTAGAGCTTCAACTACTCTTTTTTTTTTTTTAAAGATTGTATTTATTTATTTTACAGAGAGAAACACAGATAGAGAAGGAACATGAGCAGGGGGACTGAGAGAGGGAGAAGCAGGCTTCCCGCCGAGCAGGAAGCCCGATGTGGGGTTTGATCCCGGGTCTCTGGGATCATGACCTGAGCCGAAAGCAGTCGCTTAACCAACTGAGCCACCCAGGCGCCCCAGCTACTCTTTACTTAAGGCATTGCTTAAGGTTGTATGTGCAGCAAATAATTGTCTCCTTCCAAAAAAGAACACACTTGCTTCACTTTACCATAAAAGTTGTGAATCACCCAAGCCTGGTGTTTTCTCCTACAATACAACCCATCATGTGAGCAAGCATTCATCTGGGCCCTCCCTATATTCCACTGTAGGACTTAGAGGGTGTGAGGAACCAGCATAAATGTGAAGCTCTGGCTACTGCTCTTGTCATGAATGATAAAGCCCTTTTTTCTTAGATCCAGGAATCTCTGGGTCTTCTGCCCGTATTCATGAACTGGTAATAGGCTCACTTGTAAGCTTGTAAGTGGGGTAAACTCTCAGATTCTGGATAGTTCTTTACAATTGCAACAATCAATTCCAGGTGGTTTTTAAGTCAAAAAGCAAAAAGTAGGGGAACCTGGCTGGCTCAGTCAGTGGAACATGCAACTCTTCATCTCAGGGTTGTGAGTTTGAGCCCTACAATAGCGTAGAGAATACTTAATTAAAAAAATATTTTTTTAAGTGAAAGATAAAACAATACATTTAGTGAAACTTTTTAAATATTTTATTCATTTATTTGACAGAGAGAGACACAGCGAGAGAGGGAACACAAGCAGGAGGAGTGGGAGAGGGAGAAGCAGGTTTCCCACTGAACAGGGAGCCCGAGGCAGGGCTTGATCTCAGGACCCTGGGATCATGACCTGAGTTGAAGGCACGGGCCCAATGACTGAGCCACCCAGGTGCCCCAGTTAGTGAATTTTTTTCTAGAAGAATGCATAGCAGAATATCTTCATGAACTTAGGACAGTGAAAGAACTCATAAAGAGAACCCAAAAGAAACTTGTCATAAAGAAAATATTAATATATTGGATTGCATTAGATTATACTTCTCTTCAACATAAGACATGTTTAAGAGAATGAAAAGGCAATCCACAGAATGGGAGAATATATTTGTAACATATATAACCAACAGAAAGCTCATATCCAGAATATAAGAGGAACTCCTACATATCAGTAAAACATAGACCCAAAAGAAAACTGGGCAGGATACTTGAACAGATACGCCTCAAGAGACCATCCAAATGAACAATAAGGAAATGAAAACATGCTCAAATTAATTAATAATAAGGTGCTGAAACTTAAAGTCACATTGCATTGCTACCATATTCATAAATTTAGCCAGTTCATAAATTGGCTAAAATTAAAAAGACTGACAATGCCAAGTGTTGACAAAAATATGGATTTCAGGAATCAGTACAGTCACTTCAGAAAACTGATTGGCATTAAGCTAAACATATGCATACCTTATCAGCAAGTAGTTCTACACCTAGATATATACTTAATCAAAACACAGACACACATGCACCAAAAGACCTGTCCAAGAGTATTCATATGAATATTATTCATAATAGTAAATTATAAACTACCCAACTGTACAGCAACAGTAGAAAAGATAAATTGTAAATTGGTCAAACAATGGAATAGTATGCAGCATTGAAAATGGACATGAACAAACGTAAAATTAAAATGAACAAATTATAGCTATCTGCAATAATGCAGATGAGTCTTATAAACATGTTAGCAAAAGAGAGGCACCTGGGTGGCTCCGTAGGTTAAGCATCTGCCTTCAGCTCAGGTCATGATCCCAGGGTTTGGGGATTGAGCCCTGCATCAATCTCCATGCTCAGCGGGGTGTCTGCTTCTTGCTCTCCCTCCCCCTTCTCATGCTATCTCTCTCAAATAAATAAATAAAATCTTAAAAAGTTAGCAAAAGAAGCCAAAGAAAGATAGTAGAATAACTTTAAAACTGGACTGAATACAATCTGATATGAAAAATAATATGGAGAAGGGCACCTGGGTGGCTCAGTTGGTTAAGTGACTGCCTTTGGCTCAGGTCATAATCCCAGAGACCCAGGATTGAGCCCCACACCTGGCTCCCAGCTCCACGGGAAGCCTGCTTCTCTCTCTCTCACTCCGTCTGCTTGTGTTCCCTCTCTAGCTGTGTTTCTCTCTGTCAAGTAAATAAAAATCTTTTAAATAATAATAATAATAAGGAGAGAGACATTACTTGATGATAAAAGGAATATTCCACAAGAAGATATAATGGTCATGAATTTGCAGCTAATACCCAAGTCTTATAAAAAGGGAAGCTGTCACTTACAAGGGCAATTGACAAGTTCAGTCACAGTAGGAAACTTAATACACTACATTTTGCAAATACAGAAAGTAATAGTCTTTTTTTAAAAAATATTTTATTTATTTATTTGACAGAGAGAGAGATCACAAGTAAGCAGAGAGGCAGGCAGAGAGAGAGAGGAGGAAGCAGGCTCCCTGCTGAGCAGAGGGCCTGTAGCAGGCCTCGATCCCAGGACCCTGAGATCATGACCTGAGCTGAAGGCAGAGGCTTTACCAACTGAGCCACCCAAGCGCCCCAGAAAATAATAGTCTTATTTATGCGTATATATTTTAGTAGTAAAAATAAAATCATGGACACAAACTGTTTTTAAAAACTTCACACTAATGGTTGCCTCTGCAAAGGGAGATAAAGAGGAAACCTATGTAGGTGTATAAAGGAGGCTTTACTTGTATCTGAAATGTTTTATATCATCACTTTTTGGCCTTTTGGCTAAAATTAAGTGTGGAATGTTTTATGTCTTAAGAAAGATGTCTGATGCAATATAATAAATAATACATTTTAAAATGCATGGGCTTTATATCATTTTATTTTTATATATTTTTTAATTTCTCATTATAAAACAGTTCTGTACAAAAAGCAAGAACTCATATAAATGAAAGTAAAACTTGATTTCAAATTACAAGTATTCTAAGTTAAGAATTCTACAAATTTAGGGGCACCTGGGTAGCTCAGTCAGTCAAGTGTCCGACTCTTGGTTTCAGCTCAGGTCATCATCTCAGGGTGGTGAGATTGAGCCCTGTTCAGGCTCTATGCTCAGGGCAGAGTGTGCTGGAGATTCTTTCTCTCTTCCTCCCCCTCTGTTCCTCCCCTCTGCTCATGCTCTCGCTCTCCCTAAAATCAATAAATAAAATCTTAAAAAAAAAAAAAAAAGAATTCTGCTAATTTAGTAGAAAAATAAGAGGGGCACCTGAGTGGCTCAGTTGGTTAAGCAACTGCCTTCGGCTCAGGTCGTGATCCCGGAGACCCAGGATTGAGCCCCACATCAGGCTCCGTGCTCAGCAGGAAGCCTGCTTCTCCCTCTCTCACTCCCCCTGCTTGTGTTCCCTCTCTCACTGTGTTTCTCTCTGTCAAATAAATAAATAAAATCTTTAAAAAAAACAAAAAAAAGAAAAATAACAGAAGAATTAGATAATACTATCAATCACATAATATATTTGTGTGCATATACATATATGTAGAGATATATTTAAACATACATGTATAATAGAACATTACATCTCTTAGAGAGTATATATTCTCTGAATACTTAAGGAACAAATACAAATTCATATATCTGGCCACAAAAACAACTCTTACAAGTTTCTTTTCTTTCTTTTTGAAGATTTTATTTATTTGACAGAGAGAAACACAGCCAGAGAGGGAACATAAGCAGGGGGAGTGAAAGAGGGAGAAGCAGGCCTCTTGCCAAGCAGGGAGCCCGATGTGGGACTCAATCCTGGGTCTCCGGGATCATGACCTGAGCCCAAGGCAGTCACCCAACCAACTGAACCACCCATGTGCCCCACAAGTTTCTTATAAGTCAAAAATAACAAAATAGGCAAAGGATATGAATAGACAATTTAGAGAAAAGCGTATGCAGAGAGCCAGCAAGTTCATCAAAAGATGTCAAACTTACTAGTGATTAGAGGAATACAAATTAAAATAATAATAAGATACCACTTTCCACACCTAAGCTCTTCCAACATTTAAGAATAGGTAGATCTGAAAAACACTGGTGAGTTAAAAACTAAACAAATCTATGATAAATACCAGATATATAAAGTAGAAATACATTCAACAAACATGTTAAAAGGACACATACAACAAAAAGGTACACACTAGGCATTAAAATGGATTCCTGGAGTGGTGGGGAGTGTGACTGGGAAATGGAGACAACATAAATAAATGGAAAAATAAATAAAATGAACCTGTTGCTTGAGGGATATAGAGGAAGATGGTACTCCAGTACTGCTGACAGAAATATGAAGTGTCACAAACTTCCTAGAAAACAATTGATAACATATGTTAACATGTCCTAGAAACAATGGACAGTTCATAAATAGGAGCATAACTAAATAAATCCTCCATGCTGTGAAATATTATATAGCTATTAAGGGAATAATAAAACTATATTTGATGCTTTGAAGAATTCTGTAGATATTACTGAATGAAAGAGGGTATAGAAAAGTGAGTAAACAGTGAGGCCATTTTAGGTAACAGTGATCCCCCCAACTCTTTAAATGTGCGTGTGTGTGTGTGTGTGTGCATGTGTGTGTACATGCATGTATATAAAAGCACAAGAACATAAACTAGATATTAGTGGGAGGAACTAATCTAATGGAAAGGGGAAGTATCGGACAGGGAAATTCATGAATGTAAAATTATATACATGGAGGTATTTGTAGTCAGAGATTTAAGTAAGATTTATGTTTATTTAAAGTATGATTTCCTCAGATAGTTGGGATTTCAGGCTACATAGGAGATATGTTAATCACATGGGCCTTGATTATTGCCTGCTCTGATAACTCTTCTTTATACATATACAGTCCTGGCACTAAGTTTGTTACCTCTATGATTTGTACTACTTGTGTAATTTGCAGTTGTAGTTCTTTCATGATTTCATTATATACATAATTTTTAAGTAAAATAGTGAAAAGTTTTCTGCATTAATAGATAAAACTTGTCAATCAGTAGGTGCTCATTCAATATTTATTTTGGAATATGTAACCGAAATCTTGGTAGTAACTGTGTCTTAGGAATTAGAGACACAGACTTAGGAAAAAATTTTTGTCATTTAGAATGCATTTTTATAAATGAGGTATGCTGAGAAAAAAATGTAAAGGAAGAGCCTCAAAGCCTAACAGCTCATGTTAAGCTTTTGAATCTTAGCAAGCTTTAGTTGCAAATATTGAGAAAATCTACACCCTGCTTATGAAAGGATTAAGTACAAACAAACAGCATAAATATTAGGAATCAGTACCAGTACCATGTAATTTACTGTATTGTATTTGTATTTCAGATGCCTGTGGTGCTTCATGAAGAACATTTCCAGATATATCACAGACATTAAGCCTCTGCCTCCCAACATAAAGGATAGACTGATAAAAATAATGAGTATTCAGGGGCAGATAACAGATTCAAATATAAGCGAGGTAAGAGTATATACAATTGCAAAGCAATCATATTATATTTTACTGTTTAGATATGGTTTCAGATTTTTGGAGCAGTGGCATATAGTACGCTTAGTAATAATTTTAAAATATAACAAAACATTGGCGTTCTTTTTTTTCCTCCATATAGCCAAAATGTTCATGTGTAATAGTTATGAAAAAAAAAACTCTCACCATTCTTTCAGCTGCTCCCCTTGCCTTCATCATACCAGCATCCTTAATCTCACATTTTCAAAAAGTTTAAGCTTTTTGACCAATTATACCTCAATAAAACTGGAAAAAGTAAAAATAAAAATGCAGGATGAATACACAAATGGCAAAAAGAAAAAAAAACTACAGTAAGAAATATATGCTGCATTATGACTCTGGCCCACAAACCACACTCACATGTAACCATATTATATGCAGTACACTTGGATATTTTCTACTTTATTCTGTTACGTCTTATTTCAACTTACAGAAATATTGATCAGAGTCTACTAAATTGATTTTATCCATTCATGGGTAACAATCAGCAGTTAAAAGCCACTCTTCTAAACTCTTCTTACTCTTCTGGAGACCTCACTCCTGCTAATTGATTCTTATTCCCCTTCACTACAGCTAAGCTAAAATTGGCTCTTCTCTAAGGCAGTAGTAAGTAGAGTAAGGCCCTCCAACCTGAACTGAAATCTTTGCTTTGCCAGTCTTTCCGACATTGAGCCTCAATTCTCTTAACTGTAAAATGGGTTTGTAGCCATCATCACTGTCTGCCAAGAATCTAGTCTATACTAGACTCATCTACTACAGAAACTCTGGTTCTGACTACCAATTGCTGACCTTACTACAATTCTGCCCAAAGTCTATAATCAAAAGAGATCAGATGACCCTGTGACCTCACATTGTAATTGCACTTAGATGTGCCATTAGTGTTTATTCTAACATTAACCTGAGGTATCTATAATGCTCTATTTTCTTCATGTTAGCTTGCAGTGGAATATAGACATTTTAGTGTAGTCTGCTAGCTCTATGGAGGTAGAATAATATCCCCAGGTTCTTACTGTTAATGGTTCTGTGGATGTATCTAGTTTGTGTGTGGGCCACAGAAGAATCATTATGATACTATAGAAAACTGGTGGTTTTCTTCACTTCCCCACCATCCCCATTTTGTTCTCACCTGTTAGCCTATATTGCAGTGGCTTAGATGGCAATCCTTAATATTCATTTAAACCTAATTTTACCTGAAAAAAAAAAAAGCCTAATTTTACCTGAATAGAAAAGGACTAAGGAGTGAATGAGATAGAAAAAAAAAAAAAAGAAATATGATTTCTTTGGTGCTCTCCCTCGAATCTCCATCCTTATGAGTCCTACTTATGAAATTATTCAAAAAGCCAAATCTAACATCTGTCACAAAGTTGCATGCATTGTTGGATGGCTCTCTTTGAAATATTTCCTAGATCTTTTTAGAGTTGGCTGGAGGAGGCCTTTCTAAAGAATATGACACCAAAGTTAGAAACCAAGAAGAAAAAAATTGATGGATTTGATTACATAACAATATGAACTTCCTTATAGCTAAAAGAAAAAAAAGAAGCAAAGTCAAGTAAAAAAGCTAGGAAAAATATTTGCAGTACACATGCAATTCTACTGGTTTGTTATTTTGGCAATTTAAAGAATCCCTACAAACCAGTAAGAAAAAACAAACAAATACTAAAACAAAAAAATCAGAAAATACCCAAAAGAAAATATATAAATCATTATTAACATATAAAAGGAAATTTAACCTCATTAGTAATAAAAATCGCAATTTTTCTTTCAGTTTGGCAGACTTAAAAAATAATAATACCAAGTGTTGACAATAGTGTTGAACAATGGTCACTTTTATCTCCTATTGGTGAAAGTGTAAATTGATAAAAAAAAAAAAATCTTAAAAGAAAATCTTTTAGGAGGACAGCTTGCCATTAACTATCAAAAGTCCTAAAAATGTGCTTACTATTGATGCAACAATTTTAGTCCTTATATTTTTTTGAGTTTTATTGAGATATAATTGACATATAACATTGTGCAAGTTTAAAGCAAACAATATAATGCTATGATTTGATGCATTTATACATTGCAAAATGATTACCACAGTAGGGTTATTTAACATCTCCATCACTTCATATAATTACCATTTACTTCTGACATTAATCACAAGAAAATAATATGGAAACAACACAAGTATGCTTATCATAATATTTATAATAATAGTTGACAGTTATAGCATATATTATAAGCAAGACACCTTTACTTCTCACAAAATATTATCTTCATTTTAGTAATAAGAACATTAAGGCACACACACACACACACATACAAAAACCAGAACTTCATCACACTCATAGGGTTCAAACTCAGGCAGTCTGCCTCCAGAGGACATGTTCTGAATCACTATATTATATTGCCTCCTAAATCAGCCTAAATTTTCAGCTGAAGCATCTGTCAGTGTAGAATGCATTTAACACATGATGTGTACATAAAATGGAACAGAATGCAACCATAATAGATCATTTTTGTAAAAAGTGCTTATCTTATAAGTATGTATAATCTGATCCCATTTTTCTTCAGTTTTTTTTTTAACTCAAAAAATATCAGAACTAATACTATGTTTTTCTCTGGGTGTTGGTATTATAGTTAATTTTAGTTATAGTGGATAAAAGCCTTTAGAATCAGAAAGACCTGGTTTTCAATCCTAGCTTTTCTTTTCTTTCTTTCTTTTTTCTTTTGTGTGTGTGTGTGTGTGTGTGTGTGTGTGTGTGTGTGTGTTCTACTTAAACTCCAGGTTTAATTCCCTGACTTATAAAATGGCAGTGACCAGTCTTTAGGGGGTGTGTCTGTGTTTGAAAGAGAATAGTAAGTGACATAATGTATATAACACACTTTTTGTACCCTTCCTGCTAAGTGCTCAATAAATAGAAATAGCTATTCTTACTATTTTTATAACTTTTCTATATTGTCTGACTCTTTTACAATAATAGTACATTACTTTTATTCAGAAAAGTAAAGGTATTTCTACTTTGGAAAAAAGTAGAAAGCAGCCTGCTTAAGATTCTCTCTCCTTCTCTCTCTGCCCCTTCCCACCCCCTCATTGTGAAGGAAGGAAGGAAGGAAGGAAGGGAGGGAGGGAAGGAGGGGAGGAATAGGGAGGGGAGGGAAAGAGGGAAGGAGGAAAGAAGAGCCAAGGAAGAGAGCTCAGAAAAGTTTGAAATCCATTTGCTATTTTTTTCCCTTAAGTAAACATTCGATAATACTGGGTTTGTTTGTACTTGCTCCCAATAAGAATGGAAGAGGTAAATGTTCTAGAAAAGCAACACCCACATCCTATAACCAATCAGTATATATAGACTAAATACTCATACCTGCTGAGCAGAGGCACATTGCTAGGATCTGTAATAACAGTCAGGAACTACTGGAAAAAGATGAGCACGTGCCACCACCTTGATTCTACCTCTCAGGTCTAGTGGGTCCTTACTCTGTACCAGCCATCTCAACAATGCCATATGTCCCAGAAAAGTTGTGGGGGGCACCAGAAGCTGTACCTCCAGTTGGAGCTGAGCTCATTTTGCCCTGTTTTACGTATGCGTCTGCACTCAGGTTTCTGTATTCTTTGCTTTATTTCCCATCCATTTTTCTGTCATAACCACCAAAACATTAAATATGGAATAAACATATATATTTATAGGAAAAATTAATTTTTCACAATCATGTATTTTTTTTTACAGATTTTACATCCTGAAGTCCAAACTCTAGATCTGCGAAGCTGTGATATTTCAGATACTGCTCTCCTGCACCTGTGCAACTGCAGAAAACTAAAGAAATTAAATTTAAGTTCCTCAAAGGAAAACAGGATTTCCATAACTTCAAAAGGTTTGTTAATTAACACTGAATAAATTGGTAGATTACTTTTCATCATCTAGTATAATTTTGGAACAAAGAAGGGGTAGTGAATATGTCAAAAGTGAGTATGAAGATGTCAAAGAAACAGAAACTGTATTTACCAGTAAAAATATTCAAGCTAAGATAAAGAATCCAAATTAGAATTCCTGCTTATAACCATTGCTAAAAGTTAAGAGATACACTGGGTAAGTCACTACTTGTAATTTAAACATATTTGAAGTAGGGGTGCCTGGGTGGTACAGTCCGTTAAGCATCCAACCCTTGGTTTTGGCTCAGGATCATGATCTCAAGGTTATGTGATTGAGTCCCTACATCCAGTTCCATGGTCAATGAGGAGTCTGCTTAGAGCTTTTCTCTCCCATTTCCTCTGCCCCTCCCCCTGTAACCCCCCATGCTCTCACATGCACTCTCTTTCTCAAATAAATAAACACATCTTTTTTAAAAAGAGAGAGAGAAACATATTTAAAGTAAACATGGATGGACATCCTTGTAAGAGAGCTCAGAAGACTTTGAATTGATTTACTATTCACCAGTTCATGCTTTTGTTAAGGCTTTCTTGATGCAAAATTACCACAGAAAATTAAATCATCATCAGATTAAATCTAGGCACTCCTCTATCAGTCTGTACAATGATAGCTTGTTTTGGATTTTTAGGTTTTTTTTTTTAAAGGATTTTATTTATTTATTTGGCAGAGAGAGAGAACACAAGCAGAGGGAGTGCCAGGCAGAGAGAGAAGGACAAGCAGGCTCCCCAGTGTGCTCACTGGGCCCAATGCAGGACTCAATCCCAGGACTCTGAGATCATGACCTGAGCTGAAGGCAGATGCTCAACTAACTGAGCCACCCAGGCACCATATGTTTATTGGTTTAAAAAATGTTTTACTGGAGTAGAGTTGACATAAATGTTACATTAGTTTCAGGTATACGACTTCATGATTAGACAACCATATTCATTCTGTGCCCAGAAAAGTGGCACTGCCGTCTGTCATCATCCAACAATATTATAATACCATTGACTGTATTCCCTATGCTGTACCTTTTATCCCCTACAATGCATGGTTTTATATAGCCAGTCAGACTGCATTTTTCAGTGTCATTATTACATGAATTAGAGGATTCTTACCCTTTTTTTTTTAATCATTTAAACCTTTTCTTTCACTATAAGAAAGAAGGATTTGGGCACCTGGGTGACTCAGTTAAGTGTCTGCTTTGGGCTCAGGTCATGATCCCACGGTCTCAGGGTCCTGGGATGAGTCCCATGTTGGGCTCCCTTCTCCACAAGGAGTCTGCTTCTCCCTCTGCCCCTCATCCCACCAGTTCTCTCAATCTTTCTCTCTCTCTCTCTCTCAAGTAAATAAATAAATAAATTTCTAGGAAGTTTTGTGAGTAGTTTGCTGAATTTTGCAATCACTTGGGTTAGCAAGTTAGGCTATTCATAATATTATAAAGAAGCCTCAGTTTTTAAATGTTTATACAAATAATGTCTCAGAAAAAAGAACTTTCATGCTGGACACTGATGAATAAAACAAAACTTCTTTGGGGAGGGATGGGTAATAACCAATTAATTAAATATCCTTTCTTAAGATATGGAAAACAGTAAAAATGACATACACATAAATTCACCATCTTCCCTTTTGGGCATTTTGCTCATAAAGGTATCTTTTCACACTGTTACAATGTTCATCCATGACTGAAGGGCCCAAGATCCCCAAAGTACTCTTATTTTCATGGCACATTATCATGTACCAGTCTCCAAGGTGCATTTACATCACTTTAATTGGATATAAAAGTCAAAAGGGGAAGAGAGAATGGAGAGACAGAAAGAAGTATGATTCCTAAGGACAAGTATGAAAATTATCAGCTAAGACATTTGGGCAATTTAACTTTTGATTTCCCTTCAGAGTCCACAAGCAAATTAACTTTATTACTTTAAAACTTTTGTTTTAACAAAAAGGAGATTCATCTATTATTTAATGAACTGATTTGATTCTGAATGACTTTTGGCTATTTCCTAAAGGCAAATTAACTTGTCAACAATAAAGGCTTGCCAATCCCTGCAGATATTCAGAATGATATACTACAGCCTATGTAGAGAATTCCTGAAATATTCCAAAAGAGTTTTAATGGTGACAGCATCACTGGAAAATAAGTGTATCTTCAGAGATGGACTACTTAGCAAAAGGCTAACACCCATTTGGGTATATCAATACTGGGGATTGCTAAAATGAAAATCAGTCGCATTTCTCATATACATACATATATAGCTCATTGATACATAATTGTTTTCCCTCAGGAATAAAAGCTGTGGCTTCCTCTTGTTCATACCTGCATGAGGCTTCTTTGAAAAGATGCTGCAATCTCACTGATGAAGGAGTCCTTGCTCTTGCACTCAACTGCCGGCTGCTAAAGATCATTGATTTAGGTGGCTGTTTAGGTATTACCGATGTGTCCTTACATGCATTAGGAGAAAACTGCCCGTTTTTGCAGTGTGTTGATTTTTCAGCTACTCAGGTAAATGAAATATAGACTTGAAATATAAAGACTGTATGTGTTTGCCCAGTGATTTTCCATAACTCATCAGAAGAACATAATTAATTTTTTAAATTTTTGTTGGAATTGTTGACTACCTCATGCTTCCGTGGTTATAGAACTTGGCACATTCCTATCAATTATTTTAAGCAATGGGTGAAAGAGATAAGTGTGGCTAAAACACATGTTTGCTGAATGGGAGGCCACAAGACCATATATAAATGATTAATAGTATTGAGAAAATTTAACTTTCATCTTTCCCATTTATGTGCCATGTTGCTTGTTCTCTTTGCTTAGGTATCTGACGATGGCGTGGTTGCACTTGTTAATGGATCTTGTGCCAAGAAATTGGAGGTAATTTTAAGATATCTATGAAGTTGATACTGACTAATTTTTTTAAAAATATTTTGTTTATTTATTTCTCAGAGATGCAGAGAGAGAACAAACAGGGGGAGCAACAAGCAGAGAGAGAAGCAGGCGCCCGACTGAGCAGGGAACCCGATGAGGGACTCCATCCCAGGACCCTGGGATCATGACCTGAGCTGAAGGCAGACGCTTAGCTAACTGAGCCACCCAGGCATCCCAGTGCTGACTAAATTTTTATATTATCCTCAGAAATTGCTTTTTGAATGTAGAAAGCAACCAGTGCCTTATTATCAATTAGGTGTTTCCATGACATTTGGGGGGTTTGGTTTAGTTTGGTTTTTGCCTCTACCTCTTAATCTCCAGAGTGAGAAAAAACTGGTAAAGTTAGGAGGTAAAGCATGCTTTAAATAAAAACCCATTTTACTTTCAATGAAATTCTCATTTTCCAGAAGTTTTAGCTTCTAACACATTGAAGGATAGTCTTATTATAGTGATGATTATGAAAGTTCATCGGTATAAAGTGATAGTCCTTAGAATTTTCATTACCAGGACTATTTAGTGGCTCATCATCCTATTAATATACATGGAGGGATCCAGGATATACTAGTCACATAAAAAATATTTTGAGCTAAAGATGTTTAAAAATCAACAGATGCAAAAAGAGGCTTTGTCTGAAACACTCTCCCTCCCTCTGCCTAAGACCAGTCTCCCAAAAGAATTCAGCTGCCATTAAACCCCTTTCAAGGAAGACTGCCCCATCCTGGGGAAGGTCACTCCTATCACTGGAAGAGTCAGATGAGAAATGACATAAAAGAAAATTGTCAAAAGACTATCACACCTCCCATCTATTCTCTAAAAGCCCACTTTATTTTACCAAAAATCTTCTCTTTTTCTCTAAGTGTCCTTTCTCCCCCTCCCTTTCTCCTATTAAAATGACCTATAAACTTGCGTGCCTGGGTGGCTCAGTGGGTTAAAGCCTCTGCCTTCGGCTCAGATCATGATCTCAGGGTCCTGGGATCGAGGCCCGCATTGGGCTCTCTGCTTGGCAAGGAGCCTGCTTCCTCCTCTCTCTCTGCCTTGTGATCTCTCTCTCTCTCCCTCTCTCTCTCTCTCTGTCAAATAAATAAATAAAATCTTTAAAAAAAAAAAGAAAATGACCTGTAAACTCTATGTTGCGGCCATTTCTTTGAGCCACTTCCTTTGCGAGCTTGTGTGTAACCAAGCTTGCCTTTTCTCTTGTTTTTCTGTCTTTGTCATTTTAATTCACAGGCTCCCAAAGATGGAACCCAAGAGAACATAAGAAAAACAGATTTTCCTCCTCAACAGCCACATTGTACAGCACTTAAAGAAGATCCTAAATTAGTGTTCAGACCTTCCAGTCAGTGACCGATGTGCCACCTATAACCTGCTTCTAAATATATTAAGAAGCCTTTTATCCCAGGATTTTGGTTTCCTCCTTTTCCAGTTATACTGAGGTTTTTAGTCTTATTTAATATAGATGTGCTTTTCAATGAAAAGCCACATCAGGGGCACCTGGTGGTTCAGTCGGTTAAGCGGTTAACCATCTGCCTTCAGTTCAGGTTCTGATTTTAGGATCCTGGGATGGAGCTGCACGTGGGCTCCCTGCTCAACAGGGAGTCTGCTTCTCCCTCTCCCTCTGCCCCTCCCTCCTGTCCATGTTCTCTCTCTCTCTCTCAAATAAATGAATAAAGTCTTTTTTTAAAATTTTTATTTACTTATTTGACAGAGAGAAACACAGCTAGAGAGGGAACACAAGCACAGGGAGTGAGAGAGGGGGAAGGAGGCTTCCTGCTAAGCAGGGAGTCCAATATAGGGCTCCATCCCAGAACTCCAGGATCATGACCTGAGCGGAAAAAGCAGACACTTAACGACTGAACCACCCAGGCACCCCAAGAGCCACCCAGGTGCCCTGAATAGAATCTTTAAAAAAAAAAAAAATAAGTCGTATCAAAATTCTTTTGGGAAATAAACAAGCTATAAATGAATTATAAATGTTAGCAATAACTTTCATAAAAGAATATCAGTGCCATGTTTTTGCCAAAATATTTCTCTTCGAATTATTGCCCAGAGACAATTTTTTTATTCTCTTATATCTACATCATGCTTGCATGTATGTGTGTGCATGTATGTGTATGTCTATATAGCATATATATTTTTACAAGTCTTTTGATTAAGAATTACCATATTTTCTTATACCGAGTTCCAGATTCCAAGTTGCAGCCTAACTGTAGGAGCAATAAACTCTGCCATAATACTTACTGTTTGAAATACTAACATTTGTTGAGCACTAACTTTATTCCAGCCTCCAAACTTACTATTGCTTTATATTCATTAGGTTATTTAATTCTTACAACAACATTGCCTTATAATCATAATTTTTAATAAAGTTCCCAAACAGTTAACTTAGTTTATCGTTCCCTAATAAAACCATGCAGTGATAGGAAACATACCTATTTATCTCAGCATTATAAAATTAGGAGCACCAACTAAGCAGACTTAGAAAAAGATTCAGTTACCAATAAGTGCTGGTGATTACAGTGCCATATCATTGAATTTTATTTTTTCAATTTTCCAAATCTTATTTCTGTAAGTGCCAAGACATTTCAATGGAATCTTTCTCAACTTTATTAAAACTTAATTCCTTCCTTAAACAGAGTAAATGTAATTTAACCTTTGTCTCATAGCATCTAGTATTTTTGTGATCACAATTTCTGACTCAAATTGAAATACAAACTTTTTCATCTTTTTTACTGACTTTTCTCTTGTGGACAATATGTAGTCCTATGTTTTATCACAGGCTCTGTTTTAATCTCTTGCTTTTCTTATGTTCTGCTCCTGGAAATTATATTATCAATGTTGCTTAATTGTTTATAACTTAAAAATTAATTCAATTAAAAGTCTAAGGACCTCGGGACACCCAGCTGTCTCAGTCAGTAGAGCATGTGATTCGTGATCTTGGGGTTATGAGTTCGATACCCATATTGGGGATAGAGTTTACTTAATAATAATAAAAGTCTAAGGACCTCTCCTAAAGATTGACAAACACATGAACATGTTATAACATTAAGTATATGATTATTTCTGAAATTTCTGTGGATCTGAGTTCCCAGGGGACAAAGACCATTTTGTTCATCATTTTATCATCATTTTATCCCCATGTTTTATTGTAGTTCCAGGCACATGATAGTCCCTCAGTAAATATTATCATATTCACTTTATTTGATAGTCATTTTTTTAAGTTTCTGTAATCTTCATGGTTAAAAGTTTATTTGCCTATAGAATTTCATTTGTTCAAGAAATATTTATTAAATATCTGCTATGGGGGTGCCTGGGTGGCTCAGTTGGTAAAGTGACTGCCTTCAGCTCAGGTCATGATCCCAGCATCTTGGGATCGAGCCCCGCATCAGGCTCCCTGCTCGGCGGGAAGCCTGCTTCTCTCTCTCTCACTCCCTTGCTTGTGTTCCCGCTCTACCTGTGTTTCTCTCTGTCAAATAAATACATAAAATCTTAAAAAAAAATCTGGGGTGCCTGGGTGGCTCAGTTGGTTAAGCGACTGCCTTCAGCTCAGGTCATGATCCAGGAGACCCAGGATCGAGCCCCACATATCGGGCTCCCTGCTCAGCAGGAAGCCTGCTTCTTCCTCTCTCACTCCCCCTGCTTGTGTTCCCTCTCTGGCTGTGTTTCTCTCTGTTAAATAAATAAATCTTAAAAAAAAAAAAATCAATAATAAAAAATAAAAAAATAAATATCTGCTATGTTGTAGGAATTGATACACCAGAGAACAAAATTTATTCATAGGCTGTATTATTCTTTCCTTTTTGTTGTTGTTGGTAATTCAGATTATTCTCAATTTTTCACTGTTAGAAATAATCATATGTTGGGGTTTATACTTTTTTCTTCCATTACTGTAATAAACTACAAAAAATAGAACAAGTGGATCGATAGGAATGGCTACTTTAATGGTCCTAAATTCATACTAGAAAATTGGTTCCTGTGAAAGTTATGTTGTAAATTCACAATTTTGCCAAGACTCCACTTTGCAGCACTGAATCTTTTTTTATGCCTTAATATATTTTAAATGTTGAACACTGTTCCTTCTATCTGTTTTCAAGTTGTATTTCTTTGTCTGTAGTGTTCATCAATTTATATCAGAACATGTTTGCCAATTTATAACAAGATGCTTTTTCCCTTAGTTTTTATGAGTTTCCTATATATTCAGGTTTCCCTTCTTTGTAAGATATGATTGATTATGATATGTATACCAACTTGATACTAACTTTTCGGTAGGAAAAAATATTAATGCCATAAATACACATGTCAACTATTAGATAAGTCTTACTTCCAGAATTCTTAAAATGTCTTTTATTGGGGTCAAATATACACAACACAAAACTTACCACTATAACCATTTTTTGTGTACAATTCACTGGAATTAAGTACATTCACATTTGTTGTGCAGCCATTGCCACAATCCTCTCCAGAACTTTTTCCTCATCCTACACTGAAACTCTTTACACATGAAAGAATATCTCCCCATTTCCCCTTCCCTTCAGCCTCTAGCTACCTGTGTTCTACTTTCTGTCTCTGAGTTTGCCTACTCTAGATAACTCATATAAGTGGACCATATAATATTTGTCTTTTTCTGACTTATGTCACTTAACATAATGTTTTCAAGGTGTATCTGTGTTCCTGCATGTATCAGAATTTCATCTCTGGGGCTCCTGGGTGGCTCAGTTGGTTAAGTGTCTGCCTTCAGCTCAGGTCATGGTCTTAGGATCCTGGGACAGAGTCCCATGTCAGGCTCCCTGTTCAGTGGGGAGTCTGCTTCTCCCTCTGCCCCTCTCCCCAACTTGTGCTTTTTCTCTCTCAAATAAGTAAATAAAATCTTTTTCTTTTTTAAGATTTATTTATTTGTTTAGCTGAAACACAGCTAGAGAGGAAACATAAGCAGGGGAGTGTGAGAGGGAAAAGCAGGCTTCCCACTGAGTAGAGAGCCCGATGCGGGTCTTGATCCTAGGACCCTGGGACCATGACCTGAGCTGAAAGCAGACGCTTAACTGACTGAGGCACCCAGGTGCCCCAAGTAACTAAAATCTTTAAAAAAACAAGATGTCATTTCCTTTTAAACTGTATATTTCATTATGTATATATATATATGGTATATTCATATATATATGCACGCATATGTATATGTTTATATAAATATGTTTATATATGCTTGTGTGTGTATGTATATACATAAACATTTTATTTATCCATTCATTTTTCAATATTTGTTTCTACCTTTTCATTATAATGAATACTGCTGCTATGAGCATAAGTATACAAATGTCTATTCTAGTCCCCACTTTCAATTCTTTGGGTATATATCTGGAAGAAATAGTTGGATTATATGGTAATGCTATGTTTCTTTTTTTTTTTTTTTTAAAGATTTTATTTATTTGACAGAGAGAAATACAGCTAGAGAGGGAACACAAGCAGGGGGAATGAGAAAGGGAGAAGCAGGCTTCCCGCTGAGCAGGGAGCCCGATGTGGGGCTCGATCCCGGGTCTTCGGGATCATGACCTGAGCCGAAGGCAGTCGCTTAACCAACTGAGCCACCCAGGCGCCCCTATGTTTCATTTTTTTAAGGAACTGTCATACTACTATCACAGTGGCTGTACCATTTTACATTCCCATCACCAGTGCAGAAGGATTCCAAATTAGACCATCAAATGAGGGATATATAATATTTCTAATATGAAAAAGGCTAGAAAGTAATATAATACAAACTCATGGATCAGGCACTTCAATTTTAACATTTTCTGAACTTATTTCAGTTCCTTGTTAAAAATTATGTTACATGTAAAGCTTCCCGCACATTTATTCTCCTTTTCTTCCTTCAAAGTAACCCCTATTCTAAGACACCTGTGTATTTTCCCTTGTGTGTTTGCACACTTAGCCTATATATGGATAGACACATAGAGATATGATCCATAAACCAGAAGTATTGTCTTGTTTTAAACTTACACATAATAGTTCTACAATGTATGTGTTCCATTATAGTTTGCCTTTCATTTGAAATTATGTTTATTTTTTCAAACTTTATTAAGGTATAATTTGCATGCAGTAAAGTTTACCCATTTTAAGTATACAGTTTGATGAATTTTGGTAATTGTTATACAGCCTTTAACCACCACCACAATTAGGTATAAAACATTTCCATCGCCCTACAATGTTTTCTGCCATCACTTTGCAGTTCTCTGCCTGCCTCCATCCCCAGGCAACCAGTGATTTACTTTGTCATTATAGTTTTAAAGTTTCTAGAATTTTGTATAAATGGTCATGTAATGCCCAGTTCTTTTGGTTTTTAGTTTTTTCTTTTACTTCTTTCACTTAGCGCAGTGTTTCTGAGATTCATTCATGTTGGTGCATGTGTTACTATTTCATTCCTTTTGTTTATTTTGCTGAGTAGTATTCCATAGTGTGGCTATGACACAGTTTGTTCAGACATTCACTATTTGATGGTGAATTCTAATTTTGGGCTGTTATGAATACTACTGTAGAAATTTGCATACAAGGCTTTGCGTAGACATACATTTTCATTTTTCTCGGGTAAACACCTATGAATGGGGCACCTGCGTGGCTCAGTCGTTAAGCATCTGCCTTCGGCTCAGCTCATGATCCCAGAAGCCTGTTTCTCCCTCTTCCACTCCCCCTGCTTGTGTTCTCTGTCTTGTTGTGTCTCTCTCTGTCAAATAAATAAAATCTTTAAAAAAAAAAAAAAAAAACCAACACGTAGGAATGGGATTGCTGGGTCATATAGTAAGTACACATTCAACTTTAAAAGATACAACCATACCGTTTGAGATTTATGTCTATTAATACAAGTAGATATTTTTCATTTTAACTGTTCCATCTGTTCCATTAATAAACCACCATTTGTTTACCCATTATCCACTTTTTTACTATTATAAGTAATAGTAAAATGAGCACATTTATAAATTGTTTCCTTGGGCACATATACAAGAGTTACTCTATATAGACATTTTCAATTAGAACTGCTGGGTTCTGGGGTATACTCATCTTCAGTTTTATTTATTTATTTTTTAAAGATTTTATTTATTTGACAGAGAGAAACACAGCCAGAGAGGGAACACAAGCAGGGGGAGTGAGAGAGGGAGAAGCAGGCTTCCTGCCGAGCAGGGAGCCCCATGTGGGACTCGATACCAGGTCTCCAGGATCATGACCTGAACCGAAGGCAGATGCTTAACCAACTGAGCCACCCAGGCACCCCTCATCTTCAGTTTTAATAGATTTTGCCATAATGCTTTATAAAATGGTTGGACACTTAACTTTTAAATCATCAGTCATCTACACTTTACAAATTATTACATATTTTCATTAATCCTTTCTATAGAATGTTTCTTGCAAGTTTGGTTCTTTTTGCTTGTTGTTTGTTGTTTAAAGATTTTTTATTTAATTGAGAGAGAGAGAGCACACACAGAGAGGGAAAGGGAGGGGGAGAAGCAGACCTCTTCTTTAATAATGTGGGGCTTGATCCCAGGACCCAGAGCTGAAGGCAGATGCTTAACCCACTGAGCCACCCTGGCACCCCTGTCCATTGTTTTTTAAGTTTTATTTATTTGAGTAATCTCTATGTCCAACATGGGGCTCAAACCCATGACCCTGAGATCAGGAGTCTCGTGCTCCTCCAGTTGAGCCCGACAGGCTCCCTTGGTTCTTTTTGTATCAGGGTATTTCCTGCACTTTTTCATGCTGTCATCATGAATCTGGTTTTTCTTTTGACTATCCCTTCTTTATTTTTAAATAGGAGATTCATATGGGACACTGTGTTAATCTAACTGATGAAGCTGTAGAAGCTGTCCTCACTTGCTGTCCTCAGATACGTATATTACTCTTCCATGGATGCCCCCTAATAACAGGTTAGTATGATAGACTGGGTGGGTTCAAATCCTGGCTTCATCTTTTAGTAACTGTGTGATCTTAAGTGAACTACTCAACCCATTCCATTATTCAGTTTCCACTTCTGGAAGATGGATATAATAGCAGTACCTACCCCATAAGCTTAGTCATGATAATTATCTAACAGACCTTATATGATGGCTAGACCATAGTGAAAACTCAGTAAATCTTAGCCATGATGATGATGATAATAGTGGTCTTGATAGTGAGCATGATGTTTTATGTAGACAAAAAAAATTCAAGCTAATACTATTATATCTGTTAAATATTCTAAATGACCTGTTGACTCTAACCTCATCAAACTATAGCCATTGAGATTCAGACCAATTTGGACTCTTAGGCTAATGTGATAGATACTTCACTGGAGGAGAGCAAAGTAGTCACAGCCCATTTGGCCTGTGTAAGAGCCATGATACTGGAAATAAAAGGGCACCTTAGGGAATATAGCCAATGATGTTGTATGGTGACAGATGGTAGCTACATTTGTGGTGAGCATAGCAAAATGTATTCGGAACAATTTGAATTCTTAAGCTAATATGATACTTCACTGAAGGAGAACAAAGTAGTCACAGCCCATTTGTTCTGTGTAAGAGCCATGCTACTAGAAATAAAAAGTACAGCATACAGAAATATTATTGTGATATTATTGTATGGTGACAGATGGTAGCTACATTTGTGGTGAGGATAGAATAACATAGATGTTGAATCACTGTATTGTACACCTGAAACTAATAGAATACTGTATGTCAACTATATTCAAATTTAAAAAAGTTTAAAGAAAAAAAAGGGGTCCTGGGTGGCTCAGTTTGTTAACTATCCAACTCTTTTTTTTTTTTTTTTTTTTTTTAAAGATTTTATTTATTTATTTGACAGAGAGAAACACAGCTAGAGAGGGAACACAAGCAGGGGGAGTGAGAGAGGGAGAAGCAGGCTTCCCGCCGAGCAGGGAGCCCGATGTGGGACTCGATCCCGGGTCTCCGGGATCATGCCCTGAGCTGAAGGCAGTCGCTTAACCAACTGAGCCACCCAG
>PITA01019621.1:0-31662 GCA_004023965.1 Spilogale gracilis
AAATTTAATAAGGTGAGCTAGATTTCCCCCAGCTGGGTAAACTGGTTGCTGAAGAGACAGTGAATTCAACAGTGGCAATACAGTGAACAGAATGCAAGCGGTTTCCAACACTGCGTTTGAGCTGCACAGACCCAAGGAAGAGCGAACCCGATATCCAACCAACAGACTGAATGGGACTTAGGGCAACTGCAGCCACAAAACCACTGCTGGGTCAGAGAATCTGGGGAAAACGATTGTCAAAAAGCCTCTTCATTCTCCTCCGCCCCCCCCTTTTTTAAACAGAATGCCAAATTGGATTATTTGCAAGTCTTACTCAGAGGGTAGCTCTAAAATGACTAATTATCACTCCTTTACTAATAGAGTCGGATTTTTTTCTTTATTCTAAAATCCCAAACTAGGATAAGAGTTGCCCAAATGCAAGTGGAGTGGGCTTGGTTCTCTCAGTCTCTGAGCACCACCCCCAGGCCCTTACCAATGAAGCAGACAAGGCTACCCAGACTGTGTTCAAAGAACAAGAAGCAAAATCTATTCAATAACCTGCATAACCAGGAATTAGCAGAAGTTGTTAGTATGGGCCTCTGGGACTGCCTGGATCCATATTCCCAGCCTGCAAGTTATTCTGAAGGAGAAGCAAGAACCCAGGTTCAAGCTGAACCAAACTGATTTAGTAACGTGTGGAATTTCATTTGGAGGATGAGGTTGCTGTTAGAAACAGACCCACAGGGAAATGACGTAAGAAACAGCATAGTCACTGGGAACCATTCTGGGCGGGGACAGGCAGCACCTCTCCAAGGAGGCAGGCTATATAAACAGACATATATAATATTTAATAACTAAGAAACACAACATAAAATAGAGCTACCTTTTTGTTCAACAAGCACTTATTAATTAATTTACTACCAAGCACTAATTTCTGTGGTGTTGGACTCTGGAAATTCCCAGATGATTAAAACATGCTTTACCTTCAAGGGACTTACAATCTAGGAGACTGAAGGCAAGAGGTACAAATTAAAGGAAAATTCACCCAAACCCAGGCCAGTGGAAGCCTGCGATGCCTAGGGCTTCCCGTGGGGGCTGGGCCGGCAGAGGAGGAAGAGTAGCTTCACAGAGGAATCGTGGTTTAGTGGGAAAAAACACAGGCACAAGCTAAGACTCCAACTTAATATAGCAAAGAGACAGCAGAGATCATTACAGCTGGCTTACCTGCCTCACTGAGTTTGGGTAGCTGTGATCGGTTGAGAAAACAGGCCCGCGTTGAGAAGAGCGTAATCACTTTTCGCGATCCACATGCTCTCGAACACAGACGCGCATGCGCGCCCACTTGGCCCTCATAGGTTACCTGTTTGGCCTATGTCAGCCAGAGCTTTCCTCCTTTCAGCAACCATCAAGCTTCCACATTCTCTGCAAGCTCCCATCCTCCCCTCAAGCTCCTCCAGCTTCACTGGCCTCACGTTCTGCCTCATGTCTTCTTCCAACTCTGCCTTCCCTTTCCACCTCCGCACTAGTCTCTGCCACGTCCATCTTCCACATGGGTGCCTTCTCCTTTCCAGAATGAGCTCCCTGTCTGCTTTTAATCCCATCCTGCACTCATCTCCAGATACTAACCCTCTTGTATTGCTATTCTTTCCTATCTCCCATGGTTTCGCCAACAGCCTAAGTCCAAATAACCAATCTGAACCCTGTCTTGAGCTCCCAATTCCAAGTTCCGACCAACAATGAACCTCTCCAACTGAATTATCTGCTGGACCTTCTAACAGGGGCAAGATAGAGTTGTGACTTTTCCACCAATCTCTCTCTTCTCCCTATAGCTGATGTCCACTTGGTCATTACTCTATTATCATTCATTTCTTCCTGCAATATGTATTTTGGGGGCATCTAAATGTGCAGACAACATGGTAAGTGCTAGGAGTATAATGGCTGCAGTCATCAACTGACGGGAAAAATGGACATTAAACATATAGTCCTCAATTACGAACATGATTGACAGCTGTGGGTTTTCTACAAAGGGAAGATATATGTGCTATATGTGTAATGAGGGCACATAAGGGTGCTAAGGAAAACTTCCAAGGAAGCAATTGCAACACATATGCTGTGATCTGAAGACTGGGTAGACATTAGGTAGGAAAAGATGGGTTGAGTGTTCCAAACAACAAAAAAAATATTTATTTACAAAGGTCCTGGGGCAGGAGGGAAATTGGAGTATTCAAAGATCAATGTATACAGTGTATCAGCCCAGGGAGCAAGGGGGAGATGATGCAGCAAGAGGGAGATGGCGCTGGTGGCACCTGGGTGGCTCAGTTGGTTGAGCAACTGCCTTCGGCTCAGGTCATGATCCCGGAGACCCAGGATCGAGCCCCACATCGGAGCAGGAAGCCTGCTTCTCCCTCTCTCACTTCCCCTGCTTGTGTTCCCTCTCTGGCTGTGTTTCTCTCTGTCAAATAAGTAAAAAAAATCTTTAAAAAAAAAAAAAAAAAAGAGGGAGATGATGCAGCAAGAGAGATAAATAGGGTCCAGACCTTGCTAGGCCTTATAGGCTGGTGTGAAATTTTGTCTCCTTGAAATTTTAGTAATAAATTGACTACCTTCAACAAATGACCGCTGAGTGCCTACTTTCTACTGGGCACTTTTCTAGATGTTGGGGGTGCAGAGAATATAGAAGATAAAAGAGGGTCCTGACCCCAGGGAGCTGACATACTGGTCTTACAGGCAGTGAAAGGTGCTCGGCAGAACCACTGTGAGGGGGCAAAAGTGAGAGCAGGGAGGTCACTGTGCTCACCCAGGGGCACATGATGACAGGCTGGACTAAGACTGAGCTGAGAATCAAGGAAGCTGGTGAATGAGAAGAGCACTTGGGAGGTACCATCAATAGGAGTTAGTGGTATATTGGTCAGGAAATAGTCAGTTTTTGTTTATTGTGAGATTTTTGGTTACTTTAAAAAGGGAGAGTCATGAAAGAAGAAATTAAACCCTGAGCTGAAGGAAAGTCTCTAATGGGAAAGAAAAGACTGGCTCTACAAAAGTGAGAAGGGGCCATTGTCCACTGAAGGCTCCCAAGGTTAGAATGGGAGGTTTTCAGAGCCCAAGCAGAGAATGTGACCTTGGGAGGAGAGAGAGAGTTCTCTGTTACCTTAGCAGGAAGATGGTGAGGAAAGATGCAGGTAGGTTAATTAACTTGATACAAACAAGTAGTTTTGGTCCAGGAATTTCCTTTTGGTTTTCTTGTGTTGTTATTGTTTTTCCTATAGAAAAAGAGACCAGGCCGTTTGATGACAGTGATGTAGAAAGAGGTAGAGAAAGGTGAGAAATTAGAGGAGATCAGTAGTAGGAAAATGGGAAGAACCTTCCAGAATAATTTAGTCAGATTGCCAGGCAGGTTGAGGGCCCTCCAAGGTCACTGATGCTAAGTAGATGTGTGTGGCAGGCAGAAACGTCCTCCCACATATATTCACCTCCTAATCCCTGAACCTATTCACATAACCTTACATGGCGAAAGGTGTGATTAAGGATCATGACAGACATTTATCCTGGATTACCTGGGTGGGCCCTAAAACTCAAATTACATGCATCCTTAAAAAATAAAGGCAGGAGCGCTGAGACAAAGACACAGGGGAGAAGGCCACGTGAAGATAGGGGCAGCAACTACCGTGATGTGGCCACAAGTCAAGACTGTGGGCAGCCCCCAGCCCCCCTGGAGGAGGTGAGGAGGAAATACTCCTCTAGATCCCCCAGAGGCTTTGTGGGCCAGTTGACACCTTGATTTGGCCCAGTGAAACTGATTTTGGACTTCTGGACCCCAGAACTACGAGAGAATAAATTTCTACTGCTTAAGTCCCCAAGTTTGTGGTATTCCATTACAGGAGCTCCAGGAAACTCAGACCATGTCTCTCCACCTCCCTGCACCGCACTGAGACTTTCTGCAGGACTCAGATTCAAGCACACAAAGAAACAGAAGACATGACCATTCAGGGTTGGCATCTGGCCGGGTGGGTGTGAAGACAGGGGTAAGGAGGTTCTGGATTCTGGCAGAGAGTTAGTGGGACATTGAGTTTAGATAAGCAGGGGCAAGAAGAGAGGAGGGGGCAGTCAGATGGAGAGACAGAAGAAGGTTTGGTGGACTGGCCAGTCTCCAACCATGGCCAAGCAAGAAGCCTCAGGGTCCCACTCAGCCCTTCTTCCATTCCTAGTATTGAACTGGTCAGGAACCAGGGCCATGTGAGCTCTTTGTCGGTGGTGAATGCACCTCTCTTGATGAGTGGGCCTCGTCGTCCCTCCTGCAGCTCTTGCCACAACCTCCTAACCAACCAGCCTACCTTTGGTCTTTAGATTGATAAGAGTTATCATCCCTAAATGCAGATTTAATTATAATTATAATGTCATTCCCTCCTCTAAAACTCTCTTCTTCTTACCAACATACATATTTCTGCCTGCAGTTGGTAACAGGATAAAGTCCACAGCCCTAAACCGGCATGGAAGGACATTTAGATTCTGACTTTCATCAGTTTCCTCCCATGCCCCAAGCTAGGCACTAGCAATTTGGGATTTCTTGCTGTTCCCAGATCCTAACACTGTTTTCCAGGCCTTCAATCCTTTGGTCTTGCTCTTCCCTCTGCCAGTGCCGCCCTCTCCTCAAGCTTTGAAATTCGGCTAAAGATTGGCCTCTCCCATGCTCCCCTAATGATAAGTGCTTATGAAGTACCAATGTATTAGATATCATGTTAAATCCTTTTCCTAGAGTCACCTCATTGGATTCACCCAGTGAAGTAGGTTCTATTATTACCATTCCCCTTTTACAGGGAGGAGGAAATGGGCTTAGAGAGGCCACGGAATGGAGCTGCAGAAAGAGGATTTGAACTCAAGTCTCTCAGGCTCTAGAGGTGAACTGTCAACACTGTATCACCAGACTCAGTGGGGATGACCACACCTCTTGTGTGCTTCAGAAGCCCACCGCGCTTACCCTTAAGGAGCTGGGGTAATGATTACGAAAGTTATGATAACTAATGTTCAAGCACTTACTATGTTCCCAGGATTCTGACAGTCACTCGTAGGTTTAACCTCCTCATTATTTCTATTTTTTAGATAAACGACTGGAAACTAGGAGTACTCAAGTCACACAGTTAGCAAGAGTAGAACAGGGATTTAAATCTATGTTAATTCAAAAATCCAGTCTTAACTTATCCTCTCTCTCAGTCCAAAGTCTAGAAGATGGCAGTGGGGAACAGATTGTTTAAGTGAAATAGGAATGGGCATCATTATTATGCAGATGGCGCTTACAGCCATAGGGACAGATGAGCCTACCTTAGACTGTAGAGAAAGAACAGAAAGGGACGCAGGACTGAGTCTGGGGGAGTGCAACATTGAGAGCAGTGGGTCTCAGTGAGGGCAATTTTGCCTCCAGGGCACATCTGACAGTGTCTGGAAACCTTCTGGGTTATCACAGTGGGTATGTGGGAGGGTGCTATGGCCTTCAGTGAATAGAGGTTAGAGATGATGTTCAACACCCTTCAATGCACAGGACAGCTGCCCACAACAAAGAATGATCAGATCCCAAATGTCAATAGTGTCAAGTCTGAGGCACAGATTTAGAGGTCAGGTAGAGAGGAGAAGCAAATAAAGTCACAGCCATAGCCAGAAAGAAAAATAAAGAATACTGGGAAGACATGAGAGGAGAGTGTTGTAGGAAGCAGAAAATGGTAGTCCTCTCTCATGCTGAAGGATATGTAAGGCGATGATAGAGACATGTCTACTGACAACATGGTGACCACTGAAGAAACTGGAAGAATGACTAAATCCAGGCTGATGGGGTTAAGAAGCAAATGGATGGTGATGTAAGAAAAACAATGTGTAGACATAACGCTATTCAGATACTGGGCTCTGAAATTAGGAGCAGAGAAACAAGGTAGTGGTGGGAAGAGATGTGCAGTCCCAGGATATTTTGGTTTTTTTAATGACAGGAGATACTGGTAACACTGCCTCCTCCCCAGCCTGGACCCCTGACCAGCCCTCTCCGTGGTGCCTTGGTTCCCTCTGCTCTTGGCTAGATGCCTGTGCCTTCTCGTCTTCCATTGTACCCCTGCAAAAATCACACCACCTGTTCACTTGGCACCTGCAACCAGGCTCTTGAGGGTTGATGGAGAAAATTTCAAATCTAATCTGAAGGTTCCTGCTAGGAATGTGTGCTTTCAACTGGGTCTCTCTGTCTACTAGATGGTCTTTCCATTCACCTTTCAGACTTCATACTTATTCCTGCCCTCGTTCCCAGCCTCTTCCGGCTCCTCAGTCCTGAGCCCCATCCATGTGCCTCTACAGATTAGCTTGCCTCTACCTACTTGAAAAACACTTGTTGAGCATGTTTCTGGCCCAGCTGCCCTCAATGTTTATATATTTCTTGAAGTGTGGTCTACAGGGTACCTGTCCCAGATTTACCTGGGGTGTTTCTCTGCCCCAAGTCCTCACCCTCGTACACACATAGGATCCACGTCTCTGGGTTGGGGCCCAGAGAGGTGCATTATAAACAAGAACCCATGAGATGCTGACGTTCACTCCAATTTGAAAAACAGTGTTATATATTATTTGATCTTCTCAATAACCTTGTGAAGGAGATATTACTATTAAAGTCCATATTATATGGACAGCATCCTACATGACTGTCTTATATTTTCACCAGTTTCTTTTGCCTTCCTCCCACCCTCAAATAAAGCATTCTCTCTCACCCCGATCAAGAGTAAGTGCTCTTTAAAAGGCTGCCGTTGACCCAAACTCTCCCTTTTTTTTTTTTTTAAGATTTTATCAATTTGACAGAGAGAAACACAGCTAAAGAGGGAACACAAGCAGGGGTAGTAGAGAGGGAGAAGCAGGCTTCCCGTCGAGCAGGGAGCCCAGTGTGGGACTCGATGCTGGGACTCCAGGATCATGACCTGAGCCAAAGGCAGTCCACCCAACCAACTGAGCCACCCAGGCACCCCCCAAACCCTCCCTTTGTAATTGTCCTACAGTTTTGGACATTCTGATCTTTTCTTTCTTTTTTTTCACTCCTTTTCTCTCTGCATATCAGTTTGGAAAACCTCTACTAACATATCTTCAAGCTCACTGATCCTTTCTTTGGCCACACCCGATCTACCAGTGAGGCCAACAAAGGTATTCCTTCAAATCTGTTACAGTGTTTTTGGCTTCTCACAATTTCTTTTGATTCCTTCATAGGATTTTAAGCTTTCTGCTATATTGCCATCTGTTCTTGCGTGCTGTCCACTTTTTTCATTGCAGTCCTTAGCCTATCAGTCACAATTATTTTAAATTCCCAGTCTGATAATTGTAAACTCTCTGCACTAAGTCTGGTTCTGATGCTTATTATGTCGCTTGAGACTGTGTTTTTCTTGCCTTTTAGAATGCCTCATAATTCTGTGTTGACAGCCGATAGGATGATAGGAACAGAGATAAATAAAACTTCAGTGGGAGGTCTTCTGTTTATCTGGTCGGAAGTTAGGCTATGTTTAATGTTCCCTGTGGCTATTGGTGTCAGGGGCTTCAATTCCTTCCAGTATCCTTTTTTTCTTCTTCTCTGTTATCACTGGTTTTCTCTAGAAACTCATTCTTAAATAAAGCTTGTGTCTTAAATCTCTCTTGGTTATAATCCACTGCATATTAGAACCCTGTTGATGGGACAATAAGGTATAGGGAGGGGGAAATAGTCTATAACCTTATAACCCTGCTTTTGTGACATAGGAAGGCTAGAGGAGACTAGAGTTGGCTTGTTGCCCTTCCCAAAGCCCAGATAAGGCTCTGGTAGTTTGCTTGAGGGAAAATCTTATTACAGAACTATTCCAGATGTATTTCAAAGTGGTTATCCCCCCCCCCCCCCGCCTCTGCCTAAAGCAGGAAGGGATTTTTTCTCCCATCTTCACCAGGTGAGAATATGGTGGGGCTTCTGAAGGCAAAATTCACAAAAGTGTAAAGATCCCCAGTATGGGGCTCTGAGGAGTTTAACTCTCAAGCTAGTCTATACTCAGTCTCTAGCTACCTATCAGTAATCATGTAAGTGTCCCTTCAGTTACTGTCTCCAGCAGCTTCCACTCCTGAGAAACTGTGATTCTCAACAGTTCCTGTCTCTCCAGTTTTGGGGCAAGGAAGAGCAGTTTGTCTTGTGTCCTCAATTCGCTCACGGATATAATTAAAGTTATTGATTTTCAGTTTTTCCGCTTTTTTCTTGTAAGGACAGGAGTAGACTTCTAAGCTCTTTATATGTCAAGGCAGAAACTGGAAATCCTTATCTCATCATTACAACTCTCTGAGTTAGTATTTTTCCAAACTGACAGGCAAGGAAACTGAAGTTTAGCAAGGTTAAATTAAGCTTATGCAGTCAGTGAGGAGTAGAGACACTATGTTGCCACTAAAATGATACAATTAAATTGGGAGTCAGGCCAAGTCCTATACTAGGATGCCTAAAGGCAGCTGCACAAGGACAGGCTGCTTTGGAAAGAGGCCAGGAGGTGTGCGTAAGCATTTATGTCCTCATATGGATACATATAAAGGAACCGTAGGATGTCAGCGAACTTTGAGAAGGAAAGGGGCTGAAAGTAGGTGCCAGAATCCTTGTTTTTACCAAAAAGTCAGTGTCCTTCTATTGTCAAAAAGAACAATTTGTTTTATGGCTGAATTTAAAAAGGCACACCAGGGGCGCCGCCTGGGTGGCTCAGTTGGTTGAGCATCTGATTCTTGATTTCCACTTGGATCATGATCTCAGGGTCATGAGATTGAGCCCCATGCTGGAGTCCAGGCTGAGCATGGAGCCTGCTTAGGATTCTCTCTTTCTCTCTCCTTCTGCTCCTCCCGTCCCCGTGCATGCACTCGCTCGCTCTTTCTCTCTCTCTCTCTCTGAAAATCAATAAATAATTAAAAAGGTACACCTAAGAAACTGACAACTATTTATTAAATGCCTACTATGTGCCAGGTACTGTGATAGTGCTGAACAAATCAGGCCCCTACTTTCATGGAGTAGACTGCAAGGAGGAGAAATAGCTAACAAACCCTCAAGTTAGAACATGCGAGGTGGTGACAAGTGAAAAGAAGAGAACCAAAGCAGGGTAAATGGGACTGAGTAATGGGGGTACTGTTTTATCAGATACGGTCAGATATGGACTCTTTGACAAAAATGACCTGTGAGCAGAATCCGGAAAGAAGTGAGGAAGAGAGCCTTTGGATGCCTGGGGCAAGAGCACCCTAGGCAGAGGGAAGAGGAAAGAAAGAGTTCCTGAAGCCTGCAGGCTTAGCTGAAAACAAAGTCTCATTCAATCTGCAAATGATGGAAAACTGTGAGGACAGTGATGAACTATGCTGGATAAAAGATGCCAAATCCAGAAGAATCTTGAAATGCTGGAGAGATGAGCCACATTGAACAAGCAATGTATCAGGGCAAAAATCTATGGTCCTGAACTTTATTTCAGGAAGGTAACTGTACAAGAATGGGATTTGCAAGTTGTGGTTTTGTAACCATGGTAAATGGATGGGAACTCCTGCCAGCCACCCCAAACAACTATGGAACATCAGTTTCTCAGTGAGGGGCAACTGGAGGGATAACTTTGTGTCCAAGGGGCTCACCAAGACAAAGTAACTTGGCAAAGGTTATACATTCTCTCTAAAAGTAAGATCTGAATCAGGCTCCTACTCAAATTCCTACTTGATCAGATGTGACAGAAAGTGATATAATAATATACATCAAGAGCTTAAAAACTACCTGGTACAGAAACTCGGGGTTCTATCCCTGGAAGTGATCTCAAATATAGACAAGTTATGTCCACAGGGCAGGGATTTTTGTTTGTTTGATCGTAGCTACATTCTCACAGCCTAACACATGCCTTGTACATACTAGATTTCATAAATATTTGTGGAATGAAAAAGGATTTCTTTCCTTTTCTTTCTTTCTTTTTTTAAGATTCTATTTATTTATTTGACAGGGAGAGACACACAGGAACACAAGCAGAGGGAGTGGGAAAGGGAGAAGCAGGCTTCCCATGGAGCTGAGAGCCTGATGTGCGGCTTGATCCCAGGACGCTGGGATCCTGACTTGAGCCGAAGGCAGACGCTTAATGGTTGAGCCACCCAGGAGACTCAAGAAAGGATTTCTTTACAAAAATTTTTTTTCTAGTATTTAAAAAATATACGAAATTTCCTACAATAGGCTACTGTTTAAGTAGACTATCATCCATTCACTCTTTGGATTTAACTCTATTTTAAAAAGCAAGCAGATGGTTTAAATATTTGTAACACCAGAATTAAGATATGTTCCATAAAGCAATTAGATCTGGAATGGAAGCTCATTATTCTCATTTTGGCCACACATTGACTTACTGGCATTTTTAAGCTACTTAATACTTATGTGATAAAAACTCTCTTGAAGAGGACACAAACAAATGGAAAGATATTCCATGATCATGGATTGGGAGAATTTTTATTGTGAAAATGTCCATACTATCCAAAGCAATCCTCAAATTCAATGTAATCCCTGTCAAAATACCAACAACATTTTTCACAGATCTAGAATATATAGTACTGAAATGTGTATGGAACCACAAAAGAATAGCCAAAGAAATCTTGAGAAAGAAGAACAAAACCAGAAGTATCACAATCCTAGATTTTAAGATATGCCATGAAGCTACAGTAATCAAAACAGTATGCCATTGGCACAAAAATAGACATGCAGATCAATGCAACAAAACAGAAAGCCCAGAAATAAACCCACCCTTATGTGGTCAATTAATCTTTGACAAAGGAGGCAAGAATAAACAATGGGGAAGGACAGTCTCTTCAATAAATGGTACTGGGAAAACTGGACAGATACATGCAAAAGAATGAAACTGGACCACTTTCTAACACGATACACAAAACTAAACTCAAAATGGATTAAAGACCTAAGTGTGAGGCATGAAACCATACAATTCCTAGAAGAAATCAGGCAAGCCATTTCTCTGACATTGGCCTTAGCAACATTTTTCTAAATATGTGTTCTGAGGCAAGAAAAACAAAAGCAAACATAAAGTATTGAGACTACATCAAAATAAAAAGCTTTTGCACACCAAGGAAACCATCAACAAAGTGAAAAGGCAACCTACTGAATGAGAGAAGATATTTGTAAATGATATATTTGATTAAAGGTTAATATCCAAAATATTTAAAGAACTTAAACAACTCTACATCAAAAACAAATAATCTGATTAAAAATGGGCAGAGGACCTGAATAGATATTTTTCCAGAAAAGACGTACAGATGGAAAGATATTCAACATCATTCATCATCAGAAGAGAAATGCAAATCGAATGACCATGATATGTTACCTTACACCTGTCAGAATGGCCAGAATCAAAAAGAAAAGAAATAATAAGTGTTGGCGAGGATGTGAAGAAATGAAACCCCTAGTGCACTGTTGGCGGGAAGGCAAATTGGTGCAGCTCCTGTTGAAAACAGTATGGAGGTTCCTCAAAAAATTAAAAATAAAATTCCACTATGGGGTATTTACCCAAAGAAAACAAAACCCACTAATTTGGAAAGATATATGCACCCTTATCTTTATTCCAGCATTATTTACAAGAGCCAAGATATGGAAGTAACTCAAGCGCCCATCAATAGATGAATGGATAAAGAAGATGAGGCATCTCTATACATAATGGGATATTGCTCAGCCTTAAAAAAAAAAAAAAAGATCTTGCCATTTGTGATAACAAGCATAGACCTAGTGGATATTATGCTAAAGCAGACAGAGGAAGACAAACACCACATGATTTCACTTACATGTGGACTCTAGGAACAAAACAAATGAATAAACACAAATCAGAAACAGATCTGTAAATACAGAGAAAAAACTGATGGTTGCCAGAAGGGAGGGGTGGGGGGATGGACAAAATGGTTAAAGTAGAGCGGGAGATACAAGTGTCCAGTTATGGAATGAATAAGCCACAGGGATGAAAGGTGCAGCCTAGGGAATAGAGTCAATGGTATTGTAATAGTGCCGTACGGGGACAGATGTGGTGAGTACAGCATCACGTAGAGGGTTAACAAATCACTATGCTGTACACCGGAAACTGATGTACCATTGTGTGTCAGCTATACTTCAATTAAAATAAATAAATAAATAAATATGTAAAAGTGAAAATCGGGGCACCTGGCTGGCTCAGTCAGAGTAGCATGTGACTCTTGATCTTGGGATTGTGAGTTCGAGCCACATCCGGTGTAGAGATTACTTAAAAATAAAATCTTTAAGAATAATAATAATAGAAGTGAACAATAAAGATGAGAGGATTGCAAGGCTACACAGTGCTTATTGGCATTTTGAAGCTACTAAATACATACCTGAAAAAATTCATTGGGGTCAGTTACAGGTACATATTGTCTGCTAAACAATTCTACAAACTATCTAACAGTGATTTCCAGACCTTTAGCAAGACAGATGGAAACAATACTAGTTCCCATGCAAGAAAGCATGAGACCAACTAATGCCCACAAACAAGTGGGAAGGGCCAGAAATTCCAGCAGCAAGTCATCCATCACTTTGGAAAACACTTATCAACTGGCCAGAGTGCCAAGCCTTTGGGAGGCCGTGGGAGTCCAGAGATGGCCACTGCCCAGATTTCTGCCGCTCTGCAGGCTCCTGGAGGGGAACAGGGATTTAACACATCAGGGCCACAGGGTGTGAAGACCAGGAATAAAGGCAGGTGCCAAGCGTGTGAGAGCTCAGAGATAGGGAAGGGGCCCAGACTCCAAATGGGATGGAAGTAGGACATGGGGGTCAGGGGCAACAGCCCGGGACGGACCTGTCGATGATAAACCCCATGCGCTCTCTGGAATGACTCAGGGGATTTTAGGGGACAAGTAGTCAACTTCTGTGTGTCCCTCCCAAACTTCTGCTGCAGGAGCTCCATGAGATGCTGAAGAGACAAACTAGCACAGAGTCCGTCCTCACGTGTCTCCACCCTTGTCCACTGCCGTTTGTGGCCCTGGACCCTTTGTCACATTTTTATTTCACTCTCGTATTAGCTGGCCTGTGCGACAAGGATGAGAACAGTGCCTATGTCGTGGGAGGGTCAGAAATGGGCAGGAAATCAGTACATTTATTTATGTGACAAGTGTGTGCTGAGTGCCTGCAGGGTGTGCAGTTGTGAAAGAAACGATGGTCCTATTCTCATGGGACTTACAGCGAAGAGGTAGAGAGGGAACCACACTAGTTTGTACCTGGAGGGGACAGTCGTGGTTTCCTCTGTCTGTTCATTCCCCTGTGTGCAGCCTTTGTCAAAGTATCATTCGAACCCATTTTCAGTGAAGCTGCTGTCGGGGAGGAGGGTCACAAAGCCAGTAAAGGAGCCTAGCCAATGACCTGGCACCCTCGTTGACCAGAATTTTCCATTTATTTACCAGGAATCCCGGATTTAGCAGCACAGAAGTTTTTCCATTTTACTTTATAGCTTCCTCAATCATATGATGATGTAGATAGGAAGAGTTAGACAGGCCTGTCTCTTCCCTCACTGGTGGAGTCGGACAGAGAGCGAGTTGGTTATACCTCAGAAGGGATGTCTGCTTACGTCTCCAGAGTCACGGGATTCATGATTCACTGGCCTCGGAGACGTAGAAAGGGCACCAAGCTGCTGGCCCGGGAGGAAGACACATTGATTGAGGGTCCATTGTGTTGGGAATTCTCCATAAATTATCTCCTCTGATTCTCAAAATAACCTTTATCTTCCCTGTTTTATAGATGAAAGAACTAAAATTTCAAAGAAATTAGGCGATTTTTTCATCTAGCTGGTAGAGACAGAATTTGAGCCCAGGTCTGCTGACTCCCAAACCAGGTTCTTTCTACACACCCAGTGTGTACTATAAATAGAAAAGTTAAGTTAGAATTGGGAGAATAATGGGATATATGGTCCTTTTGAGGAACAAAATCAGCCTAGAAATAGGAATGCTTTCTTCTGTCATAATAACCCATAATAATCCAGTAGCACAATAACACTACATATACGCCTGTGTGTGCGCATGTGTGTGTCCAGAGAGAAAGAGAGGCTTTGGTTTAACCCTGTAATTTAATTCTTGAAATTAATAATAAGAAAATGCTCACAGATACTAACAAAGATTTATGTGTTGTGTTCCTTGCAGTGGCTTTCTTAGGAGTAAAGAGAGAAAAATAAAAAGGAAAACTGGAACTACTTATCTTGCCCAACAATAGAGGAGTGGTTGAATAAATTATAATTCAATGGAATAGTGGAGTATTATAAAGCCATTAAAATGCATGCTATGGAATAATGTTTAATTGTATTGAAATATACTCATAATATAATGTTCATGAAAAATAAAAGAGGATATAAGACTCTATATGTAGCTTTGTTCTAATATTTGTTGAAGAACTCCATATATGCATCTATATTTAAAATCTGGGAGGAAAAGTACCCAAATGTTAGTAATGGTTATCTGTCAGATGACATTATTTCTTCTTTATCCTTCTCTGTATTTATTCTTTTCTGTATTTTCCAACACAAAACAATGATGTGCTCTGTGCTCCAGTCCCCATAGAGCATCTGGTTCTCAGACTTTGTATTCGCTTGCTTGGAAGTGCTTTTTGTCCTTCCTGGTAGCAGAAACTGAGATTGGGGCTGTGAAGGCTTGAGGACCCAATGTCTACCCCAGCTACTCACAAGGCAAGCTGCTTCTCACTCTTCTTATAAATGATTTTAGACAATAAATTTTTAAAAAAGAAAGCTAAGGGTTGAACAAGAAGTATTATCATTGCTTTTGAAACTTCTTCTTTTGGGGTATCTGGGTGGCTCAGTTGGTTGAGCCACTGCCTTCAGCTCAGGTCATGATCCCGGAGACCCGGGATCGAGTCCCACATCGGGCTCCCTGCTTGGCGGGAAGCCTGCTTCTCCCTCTCTCACTCCCCCTGCTTGTGTTCCCTCTCTCACTGTGTTTCTCTCTGTCAAGTAAATAAATAAAATCTTAAAAACAACAACAACAACTTGTTCTTTTGATGGTTCTTTTAAGGTCAATTCTCCACAGAGGCATTTTACACTAAGTGAGCTCCTGAAGGGAAGGGGCTGGCTGGCATGGCAGGTTTCATCCCCTGGTTCATTGATTCATTTGTTCGTTCGTTCATTCATCCATTCACTCAAGAAAACTTACTGTGTCCTCACTGGGCTCTTTGCACTAATCAAAGACAGTATATTGAAACATTAAATAGGGAAAGTTTTAAAATAGAGGTCTGAGGAAAGAGTAGATTGGTCTTCACACATCCCCTTCATCCCCATCCCTTGTCCTCCTGAAAGCTTCAACCAGCCAAAGAGATAACTCAGTGTAATCACCTCTCTGAATGTCCTTTCTCTCCTCCCAAATCAGCACTCACACCTCGCTTCCTGAAGATGCCTGTTTTCTTCTCTGCACACACGCAGCAATTCTAGCACCTACCATGCTGCCATATGGTTCTTTCTATATAGTTCTTATCTATTCGCTTACTGTGCCACAATTCCAAGTCTCTCGTGTACGTGCACAGTTGGCTTGCTCTGTGTCACAGGTGGGAAATGATACAACTTCCTTGGGGTAAACAAAGGAGGCCACCCCAATATACAAGGAAGTCAATATCTCGGTGTTCCTATAACCCACGTGGGATCCTCCAGTAAACCTAGCATACCAGGGTTGGGCGGTTCTGCTGAAGATCTTGATCTGTGTCACAGGTGGGAAATGATACAACTTCCTTGGGGTAAACAAAGGAAGTCAATATCTCCGTGTTCCTATAAGTGTTCCTATAACCCACGTGGGATCCACCAGTAAACCTAGCATACCAGGGTTGGGCGGTTCTGCTGTAGATCTTGATCTCCTGATACCAGGGGCCGGGCCTTAATTATTCATCTTAGTATGCTCAGAACTTAGTGCATTGCCTTTCACATGGCTGGTAATCAGTGCTTTCACTAATTCATCTCGGCTGGCATTTAATGAGTGTGCACCATGGGCCAGGTATGGTGCTGACTGTTAGAAATATACTAGTGAACAAAAGAGATACAGTTTTGGGCGCCTGGGTGGCTCAGTGGGTTAAAGTCTCTGCCTTCGGCTCAGGTCGCGGTCTTGGGGTCCTGGGATCGAGGTCCATATCAGGCTCTCTGTTCAGCAGGGAGCCTGCTTCCTCCTCTCTCCCTACTTGTGATCTCTCTTTGTCAAATAAATAAATAAAATCTTAAAAAAAAAAAGAGCTATTAAACTCTATACCTTGAAAACCTAGAATTTGCACTTCATTAAGTATCCATGGATCATTAACAAACAACCACAAATAAGGCCATAAAAAAAAAAAAGAATAAGTGATACAGTTTTGCCCTACAGTTTGGTAGGGGCTGGCAATGTTAAATAAATAATCCTACAAACAAATACATAACTATACACTGTAAAAAACACTCTGAAGGAAAAGTACAGAGAGCTATGAATGCTAAGGAACTATCTGAATAAATGAATGAATGAATGGAAGAAAACTCTGTATTTTACACTGTAATATTCATTCACTAGAAAGTTGTACTCTATATATAGAGAGAACATTGGGAGTGCTCTCGGGGTGGATTAAGAATCCCATAAAACAATCTAATTCCTGTGTTTATAATCCTATGGTGTGTCCTAAGACCTCAGTAGTTTCTCATGGTGCTATCTCATAGGTGACTCATTATGAACTTAAAGGCAACTAAAAATCCTAAAGTATTTTGTTGTTGTTTGTTTAACGTGCTGCCTAAATTCAACTATCTCTTGTATATGTGTCATTGGTTCTTTGGATCTAAGTAGGTGACTTTCTGTATTCCTCCATTAGCTTTCATCTTGCTAGATCTGGTCTATCAAGTTGACCTATGCCAAACCTGTGATTGGGGATTGCCCAAATCCTAGTCCCGACATGGGAATATATAGTCAGCTTCACGTCAGTGGGTGTCATTACCAAATGAAATGCCCATATCAGGTTGTTGAAAGGAGTGCTGAGTGGAATTTTATAATCACCTTTGCAATACATATCAAAAACAGTAAAATGTCCATATCCTTTGCATTTGTAATTATAGTTCTGGGAATCTTTTCTAGTAAAATACTACCAAACAGCGCGCCTGGGTGGCTCAGTGGGTTAAAGCCTCTGCCTTCGGCTCAGGTCCCGGTCTCGGGGTCCTGGGATTGAGGCCCACATTGGGCTCTCTGCTCAGCGGGGAGCCTGCTTCCTCCTCTCTCTCTGCCTGCCTCTCTGCCTACTTGTGATCTCTCTCTGTCAATAAATAAATGAAATCTTTAAAAAAAAATTAACAAGGAAAAACATGCACAAGATTTTTTTACTCCATTATTTATAACAGTAAATCACAGATTGAAAAATCCTAGTACCTTTTAAGGGGCATGATTAAGCTTAGGTGGCTATAACAAGAGAAAATTTTTCTATAAACTAAGAAAACCCCTAAGATCAGGCTCATGATGGCATTTTATTTTTAGAAAAGTATGTCCAGGGTGCCTGGGTGGCTCAGTGGGTTAAGCCTCTGCCTTTGGCTCAGGTAATGATCTCAGGGTCCTGGGATCAAGGCCCAGCATTGGGCTCTCTGTTCAGCAGGGAGCCTGCTTCCTCCTCTCTCTCTGCCTGCCTCTCTGCCTACTTGTGATCGCTCTCTCTTGCTCTGTCAAATAAATGAGTAAAATCTTTAAAAAGAAAGAAAGAAAGAAAGAAAGATGTGTCCAAACCTCTTTGAGCTTCTCACATAGCTCAGGACCCATTAGATACTAACACAGATTATTAATGACGAGAAAATGAAAACAGGTTAGAAACAGGTGGTTAAGAATATGGAATAATGAGTTATTAAAAAGATATTTGTTTGTATGGTATTGACAAGGGGTCCTTCTCGGGCAAACAACCCTTTATAAATGAGGCTTTCTTCCTTTGATTGGCAGACTATTACCTAAGCTGGTTGATACATATAGGATGCAAGAAGAAAATAAAGGGATGGCATTATAAATTAGCAGCTTAATGTTTTGTCAATAACTATTTGAGTGCCCACTCCATGTGGGGCACAGTTGGAGGTACCGGGATACGGCAGCAAACAAGACAAATAAAAATCCCTGTCTTGTGGAACTTATAATTTAATGGAAGGGGGCAAAAAAACACTCAGGTCAACAAGTCAAATGACCCATCATCATGTGTGAATAAAGGCAACAGGACAAAAATTAAGTGGGGAAAAGGCTAGGAAGTTCAGCCCACGAATTGAAGGAGGAGAGGGAAAAAGTTTCAAATAGGGTGATCTGGATGGCTTCCCCAAGAAAGGACATCTGAGCAGAGACCTGAAGGAAGTGGGAGAATGAGCTGGACAGCTGGCTGGGCTGTGAGCTTTCTAGGGAGTGACTGGGCTTTAGAAATACAATTTTAAGAATTTGTAGGTTACTTTTGTGCTGGCCTTCCATCCCCTGCCTTCCTTGTCACTTCCAATTAACCATAAATCCACCCAGCTTGCTCATCAAAGAGAGATCCCCGTGTCTCTCCCGGCAGCCGGAGACAGATCCCCTCGGCGGTGCAGGCTGCCATGCTGGACCTGTGTTGGAAGCAGAGGAGCCACCCACCCCTTCCTCCTTGGGCCTTCTGCCTCCAGGTGACAACGCGGCCCTGTACTCAGCCACCCCGGTCCCTTGCCTGCTGAGTCTGAAGGGGCATGAGAATTCACACTTGTTTGTACCTGGTAAGTCCGTCGGCCCTGTGTAAGGGCTCCCTTAGGTAGAAGCAAAACCACCCACTCTCAGAGCCACTTTGTAGAACTAAGAATGTCAGTCTTTGACCAGATTTAAAGAGGATGAGAATGTCGCTGCCGTCGTGAAGTCCTCCAAGTTGTCCTTGGAGTGAGGATATTAACAAAGAAGGAAATTGAAACATGTTTTCATCGCTACGTGGATGTTGTTAAAATCAAGAGGGCATTCGTAGGTTCCAATCCCTGGCTCACGTCCCCACGGACAACTCGGCAGAAGTAAAGGTAAGGTGCAGTCCCAAGGAGGACACCACTGACCACAGGAGGGCAGGACTGCATCTGCTTTTCTCACCTCTGTTACCCCTAGTGCCCCCCATGCAGAAGCAGCTCCATAAATGCTCATGAATAAATGAGTGACCCTCAAGAAGACAGCTTTGGTAGACAGAGAAAAGACGCGCCGGCTAGAGTGGGAGGGGCAGGTACAGAGACGGTGTCTGAAGCAGGAGAGGGAAGGCGGAGGCATTGGCTGTGATTCCTTCCCCTCCAACCTCTAGGGAACCGAACTGGAGTGTGCATTTAATCCACAAGGGCGGGGCGGGGGGGGGCAGGAAGTACGAGAACATCACTGGCACAAGGTCTGGTCCCTATCCCCCGTGGAGATGTGGGTTCCTTTGGTCAATTTACTTAGCACCTTAGAATCTCCATTCCAGCCTCTGGAAAATGGGGGTAACAACATGGACGTCACAGGGCTGCTGTGAGAACTAAGGCGGACAATGTGTGGAAAGTCCTCGGCACAGAGACTGCCCCATGGGAGACCCTCATGTTTTTACTGAACACGGACACATGGAGAGGCAGTGTAGACTGTGGTTGGGAACAGAGACCTGGACCTAGACTGTCTGAACCCCGGCTTTATCATTCAGAGCAGAGTGCTCTTCATAAAGTTCCTTAACTGCTCTGTGCCACGATTCCTTCATCTGTGAAAAACAACACTCCTATGTCAGAGCATTGCTCTGAGGATTAAATCAGTAAATAAACGTAAACCACTTAGAACAGTATCCGGCACACAAGCGTCATTACTCTCAGCTTGGTGTGTTTCATGTGTTTCCCACTTTGACTCCTCAGGGCTGGTGGAAGCAGCGAGGCTATGTGGGAGCAGGCGGGTCGGTTGCTCATGTCGGAGGGGCTGGGTCCAGGTCTCATTTCAACACTGGTTCTCAAACGCCAGCAGACACTGGGTTCACCCTGAGGCTTGGGGAAGCACAGGTCATGGAGACCCCACCCTCAGAGCTTCTCATTCAGTAGGTCTGGGTGGGGTTGATATTTTTTCGAGCAACGGCCCAGGTGGTGCTGATGCTGCTCATCCAGGGACCACACGCTGGTGAGAACCACCGTGAGACCGTGAGGTAACAAGAAAGAATGTCCAAAGCTCCACAAGAAGGAAGAAGGGCGGAATGCTTAAAGAAATAGGAGTTCTGGAAAATTCCAAATAGAACTGATTAATGGACATTAGTGGAAAGGGTGATGTGTTCATTTATTCATTCAACAAACATCTACTACATCTACTCACTGCACACTGTGAGCCAGGCCCTGTATTCACTCATCAGTTGAAAGGACCAAGATTTAGCAGAGTAGAAACGACAGTGAGTTGGAAAGAGCTATCCACGTATCAAATTAAAACAGAATAGCCTCTAAAGAAAGAAGCCACGTAACTCCTCACACCGAACTCAATATCATGTCCTCATTAGGCCTAACTCAGGCATTGTGTGTGTGTGTGTTGTAGAATATACATAAAATTGGCCATCCTAACCATTTTAAGTGCACTGTTCAGTGACATCAAGTACATTCACATTTTCATGCAGTCATCACCCCGTCCCCCCCTCCAGAATCTTTTCTCCTCTTCTAAACTGAAACTCGGTACCTGTTCATCTACAATTCCCTATTCCCTCCTCCCCTGCATTCCCCGGCAGCTACCATTGGGCTTTCTGTTTCTTTGGCTTTGACTACTCTCAGTCCCGCATGTAAGTGGAATCACACAATATGTGTCCTTTTGTGACTGGCTTATTTCACTTCACACGGTGTCTTCGAGGTTCGCCTATGATGTTGTAGTGTGTGTCAAAATTCCCTTCCTTTTTAAGAATTCACATTACACTGTACATATATACCATGTTTGTTTATCCATTCTTGCATCAATGCATGCTTGGGTTGTTTACCCCTTCTGGCTACTGTGGACGCTGCTACTATGAACACAGGTGTACAAATATCTATTTGAACCCTGATTTCAACTCTTTTGAGCATATATCTTTAAGCATCATTTTAGAGCAGATAAATTTTTGTTTGGGTGAAAATTAAGGTCACACACCTCCCATCCCACCTTCTACTACCTCTTCCCTCCATAAAGCTCTCCCCCTCCTGACACTCCCGCACCCAGATCTCTCAGCTGCCTGAATCTGAGAAACCACCCCCACCTCCAGGTAGATTAGCACAACAAAGACCAGGGCACAGAACTCAATGCCTTGTGGGCTGAATGCATGAGTCTCCCTCTCGCTAGGATGACAAGCTTACCAACACACTGCAGACACACTTGCACGAGGAGCTTATTCAGTACTACTCAGAGATTAAACAGTTTTCAACACTGGGAACAGAGACCTGGACCTAGACTGTCTGAACCCCGGCTTTATCATTCAGAGCAGAGTGCTCTTCATAAAGTTCCTTAACTGCTCTGTGCCACGATTCCTTCATCTGTGAAAAACAACACTCCTATGTCAGAGCATTGCTCTGTGCGGGCACCCTCATTGCCTCCCGGTGGGTGCTGACTGTGGCCCACTGCCTGATCCAGTGAGTCGGGGCCTAGGTGGGTGGGTGGGAAGGTGTCCGGGGCCATGGGGTACGGTCAAGCTGCCCACCTTTGCAGCAGCTGTGCCCTCTGCAGAGCGCTGTGGTTCCGGGCCCAGTCTCACTTCAGCTCTCAGCAGGTGGAGGCTGAGTCCTGCCGATTCCTTCCCGGAGGGCTGGGCGCTTGGTCCCCTCACCTTGGCTCCCCAGTCCTCACCAGTTCTGCTCACAGATAGGAAATGGGGGCTTGGAAGCTACTGGCCAGGCCTCCTTCCTCCTAGCCGCAGAGAGGAGGTCCTAATTCTTCCATCCCACACACCTTTGCTTCCTTTACCACTTCCTTTCTTCATTCCACTCACAGCCTTTGACCCTCCTTTGAAACCAGGCCCTGGTTTAGTCTCTGGAACCCACACCTGGTGGAGGAACCTGGCCTTACTATTTACTAGCTGATGAAGCAAATGATTCAGTCTTGCTAGTGTCAATGTCCTGATCCATGAAACAGGAATACTAGTTCCTATCTACTTGGTTGTTTGGAGAATCGAAGCAAGATGAGGCAAACTAATTAAATTAAGAGGAGACAAACCAAAATAAGGCAAAGAACTTAACCTAGGGCCTGGTATATGGTCAGAACCCAACAGATATTGGGCATCGTTCGTATTATAATTGGGTAACATCTTCAGATAAATGCCAAGAAAGTGGGTGCTTCCTAAGCACACAGAAGGACATTACAATGAGCATGGAATTAACAGTCCCGCTAGGCTGGATGCCCAGAAGCCTCAGCAATGGACATTTCTTAAAACATGGGATTCAAAATTACAACCTGGCTACAAAACGATTAAAAGATATCTTTGCACAGGCAAGATATTTTGGGACAGGGCCCTCTGTGGCACCCACAGTTGCACCAGAGTCCCCAGCAGTCAACTACGGGTATAAGTGTTTTTGAGTTTTTTTCCTTCTGAGTTTGCAAATGCCAGATAAAAAGGGATTCTAGAACAATGGGAATGTAAGAGGAGAAATGGTTACAGCCAATTTGGCCAGGCCTCCTCCTAGGATGGCCCCAATCCTTCTGGGACATGTTCTGATGACTGGACGGCCTTTTTTCTAAACCTCTGAGAGAGGATGATGTTCCCGCCACTTCCCTTGGAAGAATATTCCACGGTGAAATATGATTCACTGTCAGGCCCCTGCCTTTGCGATTCTTTCTTCTCTTGACCCACTTTCGTCTTGCTGTGCCCTTTTGTACAAAGTCAAATGCAGCCTCCCCTGGAGGAGGCTGCTCTGGGAGGACTGACATTTAAAGACCATTACCACTTCTCATACTCAGCCCTGTTCATTTAGTCAAGCAAAGCATGTTTAATTCTTTTAATCTCCTCTCATACATCAATCTCTTCGTTCCCTTAATAGCCCTTCTCCAATGCTTCATGTTCCTTCCAGTCTGGCCATCCTAAGCTCTGGTTCCATTTGCCAGTCAGTCATGAAATGGCTCTCAGGAAGAACAGTTGGGCCCCGCCCGGCTCCCAGCACTCCCACAGGGCTGGGCTGTCTGCTGCCTGCAGGCACTGGGAACCCAAAGAAGAGCCCTGCCCGCTGGCCAGGCCCAAAGGCCTTCAGGCATTTGCTGTCTACTCCATTAAGCGTCAAGGCAAGTGCCCGAGAGGCCCCCTCGGGGACCTCGGTCTCTGCTGTCACTCAAGCTCCTCAGTCTGCCCACTTTTCACCCGGCTTCCACCCACGAGGGCACGAGGGTTCCGGAGGAGCCCAGAGGGGTCTTACCTGGAAGGTCCCAGCGTGGTCTTCTTCCTTATCACCCTCTCTGTTCTCTTTGAGGGCAATCAATGTGAACCCTCTGAAGTAGGAAGGAGGCGCAGCTGAAAGCGTTACTGTGGAGAGAGAAGAAAGCAGATTAGGAGCCTGGGAATTAGCTGGCTTCCAGCTGACAAATGGCTGTTCACGAGTTCTCCATCAGTGCGCCAGACCTGTGGGTTGGAGGGGCTGCGGGACTATGGAAAAGCCTCATCCCTTTGAGTCAAAAACTACCACTCTCCCTTCTGTTCCGCCCCTACATTTCAGAATTTGCAAAATGCCTCGACTGTGATCTCAGTTGGGCCTCCCTGAACCAACAAAGGCTTCGGTGAGCTCCCTCCCAGTACCCACAATTTGATAAGAAAGATAGTCCCTGGTCAGCAACCACTGTCCTGACAGCTATCTAATGTTACTCTTCCCTTAGACTGGTCCAAGAGAAGTCCAGTCGCTCAGAGCACAAACTCCCTTACAAAAAGGCCTTTTGGGGGCAGAGACTGCTGTGTGTTTCCCAAAACATACTTTCTTTTTCTTGAGGGCTCCCTGTCAGGAAAGGATATTCTATTCTTCTAATTTCAGTGCTAAAAATAAAGGACCCCCAAACCCTAAAAACTAAAACAATAGTCTTAGATAAGGCAACAGTGTCCCAATGACATCTCAGGGAAGGACTTTGAGACACAAAGATTGCAAATCTCATGCTATAATTGGTCAGTTCATCCCACAAAAGTAATACAGCATTCTGATGGGCTACTGATGTCCAGAAAAGGTCAAACAGACCTTCCTAGCAAGGAGAACAGGGTGAGAGAAAAAGAACAGTAAAACAGAGTCAGGAAAGTATGGTGCTCAACAGCGGCCAACAGAAAATGAAGACTATGGTGTCAGAAGAAGGAGCTGAGATCTCTGAGGGACAGACTGACAGCTTCAAAGTTGAAGCTATCCAGAGTGGGGTGGCAAGTGAACAAACGAAAGAAAACAGAAACGGACTCACAGTTACAGAGAATAATACTGTGGCTGTCAGAGGGAAGTGGAGTGGGAGGGATGGGTGAAAGAGGGGAAGAATTAAAAGGTACAAACTTCCAGTTATCAAACAAATAAGACAAGAAGATGCAACTTATGGCATAAGGAATATAGTTGTGTGGCGTTAGACAGTAGCCAGATTTATCGGGGTGACTTCTTTGTAATGCAGAGAAATGTTGAATCACTATGTTGTATACCTGAAACTAACATAATATGGTACGTCAATTGCACTTCAGTTTAAAAAAAAAACCCTGCAGGTGGGCATAATAACAGCACTTACCTCCAAGTATCAGTGTGAAGCGTAAATGAATTAATACATGTAACGTTCTTAAAATCCTCCCTGGAATATAATAGGCACTTAATAAATATTAGCTCTTATCAGTGACGAGATTATCACATTGCATTTTGTGGATAGGTGTTTACCTATTCTTTCAAGTCTTTCAAAAGCAAGAAGCACATCTAAGCTCAGCACAGTGATTAGCACAGAGTTGATGTGCAATTAAGTTTACTGAATTGTGTTCATGGACTAGTAAACTCGGTATTATAAAGATGTCAGTTCTTCTCAAATTGATTTATAGATTTAGTGCAATCTAAATTAAATTGCCATCGTGGTTTTTTTGGAAAATGACAGGTTGATTCTAAAATGTATATGAAAATGCAAAGGGTCAAGAATATCCAAGGCAGTCTCTAGAAGTGAAAAGTTGGGGGGCTTGTACCACCACATAAGACTTATGCAGCTACAGAAGTTCACCAGTGTATTCTAGCAAGGAAAGGAAAAGGCCAATTGTATAGTTTGGGGTCCAGAAAAAGTTCCACATGTACCTGGAAACTCAATGTATGATTAAGGATGGACTGCAGAGCCACTGGGGGAAAGGCAATTATCTTCAGTAAAGCCTCTGGGGCAACAGTTAGAAATCAGGTAGAAACAGGTGAATCTTGGTCTCACACAACATACACAAAATTGACTTCACACAGATGGTAGAGCTAAATGTGAAGAACAAAACAAAGCTTTCAGAAGTTGGCCAAGGATAGAATATGAATGACCTTGGAGTCAGAAAGACTTTTTAAACAGGACATAAATAAAAAAAAACAAAAACAGACACTAAAGGAGAAGATATATAAATGGGGTGATATAAAAATTTTGCTCAAGAAAAGACACCATTAGGAACAAGTACGGCAGAGCGTGGAAGAAGATATTTGCAATACATTTAACTGCAATTGACTTTAATCTGGAGCATATAAAACCTGTTTCAGATCAATAAGAAAAATACAAACAACCCAATAAAAAAAAACAGGCCAAATACATGAACTAAAACTTCATAAAAGAAGGTACCCAAATGGCCAAAAGGCATATGAAAAGACACTCGATCTTGTTAGTGAACAGGGATTTAAAAATTACTGCATTTCCACCAGATTGACTAAATTTAAAAGGATTAACAATATCAAACGTTAACTGAACTTTCACACACCGGTGAACTGAAAATAAGCAATTTTCACTGGAAAACTCTTTGGCAGTATTTACTGAGGTTGAACACATACATACCCTACGATCCAGTAATGTCTCCCTAAACCAACAGGAATGCATACAGATGGGGACCACACAACACCTATCAGTAGATTCATAGTGACATTGCACTGACACCCAAATAGAAACACTCAATGTCCATCATCCATATGATGGTTATGAAAGTCGTGGCATATTTGCATAACTGAACGCACTGTAGTCATGAAAAGGAATTACTACTACATAACAACAGGGATGAATCTCATAAACATAACTAAATGAAAGAGGACACACAAAATAATACAAAAGTTGTGTGTCTTCTTTCACTCGAGATTTCTATGGAGTTCAAAAACAGACCAAATAATCTGTGATGCCAGAGGTCAGGAGAGCAGTTACACACAAGGCAAAGTGGAGTGAGAAGTGATGGGGTGGGGGAGGGCAGGGCACGAGAGATGCCTCTGGTGTGTTGATCATATTCTGCTTCTCCATTTGGGGACTGTTTGCATGAGTATATTCAACACGTGATAATTCACTGAGCTCCGTGATTTGTGAAATTTCCCACAGGTGAGTTACATTTTAATAAAGATACTATTAAGTAATGTTTTCGAATGAGAAATATTCACCTTTTTGTACAGCTGGGTAGGGCACTTCAAGGCTAACCATACTCAGTTTCCCTGAGTGCTGCATGCCTGTCGGTTCAAAAACTCTGAGGACATACTCTCCCTCACTGACTGCAACACGCAAGATGGCAGCTCAGGAGGCTGAACTCAGTGTGGGGTTTTGATCCCTAATTAACACTGATGATGACGGTGGTACACAGTATAATCTGAAGGGAGACAGGAGCTCCTATCCCTCCAGAGAATTCCATTATATGACTCCTTCCTGAAAGAAACAAATGTGCAGGATGTTCTGAGTCCCAGTAATGAAAGAAGATGACGACTCGGCAATAAATAATAGAATTTTCTCTCTAATGACTCCTCCCAAGTGCCTCCCAAGAGAGTCCATTAGGAGACCCAAGAATTTCAAGAAAAAATGCTTATGAGGGATTTTAAAAAAACACAAAAACAAAAAAGGTCCATCCAGAGCTGTCCTGTGAGCACATCCAGGGAACTGCTCAACAGAAAAGATTTTGGATGAGCACCCTAAGCCATCATTTATTTAATTACGTGACCTCTGGCAAGTTATTCCACCTCCCTGTTCCCTCATTTTTTAAAAGAAGTTAATGATATTGCCTTCCTTGTAGGAATGCAGAGAAGATTAAGTACACATTTATCATAGAGCCTGGTGTAAAAGGATTCTAGAACTGTAACAGATGCTGGCCGTGGTGCTGGTGACGTTGGGCCTGATGAAGAAGATGAGGAAGGGGATGATTATGATGATAAAGACCATGATGCCCAGAAGGCTAATGAAACCAACAACCGGTTGCAAAAGCTGGTCTTCAGGGACAATCATTGAACTGCCAAAGAAAAACTCTAGGAGGTGCCAATGGAGGGCCACTGAGAGGCCTGCAGTGGGGACCTTCTCACAGGATTTAGGGATGGTCCTCACAGGGTCGGGTTCTGGGGAGGTCTGGGTAAGTGCTTATAATGAACAGAGCCTTCCTCCAGCTCATCCCACCCAATATAGGGTTTGCTGTGAAGTCCCCTCAGCCTCACACGCTCTATACTCCTTCAACACTCCTTCCCTTCTTTAGATTTCCTCTCAGCCAATTTTAAGTACATACTTATTTGTGAATTATATGTTAAATGCTGGTCTCTCCTAAAAACCTGTAAGCTGCATGAGAACAGAGACTAAGTCTGTCTTAAGCTGCATCATACTTTTAGCATTTAGTTTGCCTTTTAACCCACAGTAAATGCTCAATAAAGACTCGTGGAATGAATGAATGACAAGGTGTTCATTTGTCTTCAATGCATAGTGGACTCTCTCCCGCTCTGGTCCCTCCTCCAAAGTTCCCCTCAGTTACCATGTGGAGTATGTTAGCCTCCCTCATGCTTCTGTTACTGAGCATTTGTCTGTGCCAGCCTAGGGCTCTGCCCTTGGAGATACAGAGAAAAGACAGGGGCCTCTCCCTCTAGAAGCAGATAATCTAAGAGCTGAGAAGAAAAGACACATCTGGGAGCGCCTCAATGGCTCAGTGGGTTAAGCATCTGCCTTTGGCTTGGGTCACAATCCCAGGGTCCCAGGATAGGGCCTTGCATCGGGCTCCCTGCTTGGCAAGGGGTCTGCTTCTCCCTCTAACCCTCCCCCATCTTGTGCTCTCTCCCTCTCTCCCTCTTTCAAATAAATAAATAAAAATATTTAAAAAAGAAAAGAAAGGAAAAGAAAAGACACACCTGCAGATTTTTTTTTTAATAACATATGATGGGTGTTATGGAGGTAGGAACAAAGTGCTCTGGGATCCCAGAGGAGGGAGCCTGTGGGTCTCATGTGGGTCTAATGTGGGAGCCAGAGGAGGCTTCCGGGAGGTAGCATTTGAGCTCCAAACTGAAGAAGGAATACAAGTTCGTCCAGCGGGCAAGAGGGCTAACAGCACTCCAGGCAGAGGGAAAGGCATATGAGCCAGTCTTGGTTTTAGAAACCAGAAGCAGTTCTGTATTTCATAAAATGTGAGCTGGGAGGGAGAGTATGCTAAAAGGTCAGGAGAAGAAGGCAAACAGAGGATAGAAACTTAAAAGCCTTGGGATACCACCCTGGAGGTGATGAGAGGGTCCTGGGGGGCAGGTTGAGTTAGGGAATGTCATATTCAGATTTATGTTTTAGGAAGACGAGGCTGGAAGTTGTATGACTACTGAATAATGGCCCTTCCCTAAAAACCAGTGGCAAGGGCCTCTCTGGCCTGCCTTGCTTATATGAGTACCAATGTTTCACACTGGAGCTTGGCCTTAAATCTCTAGGCAAGGTTGAGTTCTCCCCATCCAAGGACATACTGGCCATATGCAAACCCGAGTTCCCAAATGGGTTTCTGGGTCCTTCGAAAGTCAGTGTATCGACCACCTAACACAAACTCTGATGAGCTGTTACCCCATCTGTTGTGCCTGTCGCCCTCACTGGAGCTCAGCCAGTACCATCATGCTCCCCACTCTGCCTGTGGGTTTCAGAGTCCTCTGCTCCATCCTTGGTGAAAAGATCCTGAACCAGACTCCAGCTCTATCACAGGGCCAGCATCTGTCATCCACCTGCTACGGTTACTGAGCGGCCCCAGTCTTCACGTCCCACACATCAACTATGGAAAACTTCACCTTCTGCCTTGACTTGCAACAGGGGGCTCACAAGGACTGCTGGAGCAGTCCACAAGCCACGGTGTTTCCCTCCCTTGCTCTGCGAGATGTTCAGAGCACCAGGAAGATACAACTCAGATGTTTCACTTAGAAATTGGCCCAGGTGAGCCCACCCCGCCAGGATCAGGCAGGAGATGCTAGTGATGGGTTGACAGATGGGAAGACAAGGCTGAAAGTCTAAAGGTGAGCAAGTGTGTGTGGTGGGGTTGGCTTCCCTTATTCCCCTGGATGGTCTTCTTTAGCCAGAGCTCCAACATTCCCAGCTGGAGACAAAACATTGCCCATTCCAAATGAAATAGCACACATATCTAAAAACCAAGAACTGTTTTTCTATAATGGATGTAGCTAATAAGTCTGGGTTCGAATCTCTCCTATTTATTATGTGTAACCTTGGGCAAGTTACTTCACCTCTCGTGGTCTCAGTTTTTAATCTCCCGTAAAATGGCAATAATAGTATTTATCTCATGTTGTTATTATGACAAGTACTGAATTGATATTTGTAATAGTGAGTATATATAAATGTTAAACTAATAAGATGTCTTAAAAATGTCATTCTCTGTTATAAAATAGGGATCATTATCATCTCATGGGCTCGTTATAAGGACTAAAGGACAGAATCACTATGAAGCACAGTGCAACAGCTCAAGAGTAGCTCATTCTTTCCCCCATGTGCTGCCTCTTCATGGGATTGCTGGGAGCCAGATGAATGAGTTCTGAGCTGACCACAGCATGGACAGGAAGAAGGATGGGTGGGACGGAAGTTCCTGGGGACTTAGAGCTGTGTCAGCGAAGAGAATGTAGCTGGGAACGTGGGTGAGGGCCGGCACACTGTCCAGGAGCCTCACTTCTTCCCTACTTGGATGATCTTTGGGCTGGATGATCTCCCTCCTGAAGCGTAGCATCACAGAAGTGACTGTGACCCAAATTTAGTCTCTCTCCACGTCCCGGTCACCAGGGTCTATGATCCAAGATGGACCAATAACAATCCTTCCCTGAGATTTTTCCAGTTTGGAGTTAAAGGGACAAGGGCTTTTCTTTTAGTTACAGAACTAACTGAAAGGCTTTTCATTCAAGGTTCTTGGCAGCCCTCCTCCTTGTTATTTGGAGAGCTTATCTATAGTAAGAAAAATGAGGACAACTCATAGAACACAGCCTAGAGATAAAGGATGGGAGGAGTGAGACAGACAAGGTAGAAGGAAGGGGTGGAAAGGAGAGAGGGAGGAGAGAACTCTTTTGGGTTCCTAGATCCATTTGTATCTGAAGCCAGACCCACCCCTAGGCTTTCCAAATATGGGATTCAGTAATTCTCTTTTTCACTTACTTAGGTTGACTTTGTTCCTGTCACATTGCATGGAAAGAGTCCCCACTAATTCTGAAACAAAGAAAGAAAATAATTCTGCCTAGACTATATGATTCCTTAGCAGGGTAGGGGCACAATATTTGTGGCTAAACTGAGGTGGCTGATCAGGAAGGTGGCCATTGGAACTTAAATGTCACTGAGATGACAGTAAATCATTTGACTTCAAAACTATTAACTAGATATTAACTGTAGGGAAAAACCCAAGGGATGTCAAAGGAGCCCTCACCTGCTCAACTATTCTTATCAGCTTTGATAGAAATTTCTAAGACTGCTTATCAAAACTGTAGATAATCCAAAATTAGATTATGTGCCTACATCCCCCAGTGACAGAATCCAGATTCAAGAGTGGTTGACTGCTACAGGGAGGGGCCCAACGTGCTGGGTTAAGTCTGAGGAAGACTGAGACTAAGTCAGGAGGAATCACATCAAATCTTCGGTTTGAGAGCAAGTCACAGCCCTATAGGGAGAGGAGGGAAGCAAGCCTTCCCAGCAGTTCTCACTTAAGCTCAGTACCAGCCCAGAATACAGCACGGCTACCAGAAGAGCAAACACCAGCCCTGGCAAGCTGAACACACACAGTGCTCGGGACAAGGGAGAGAATCCTTCCCCGTGTTCCGTCCCTATCAAGCACTTCTGGAGTGCAAGGGCAAGGGGATGAGAAACAGCACCCTAGAAAAAATGGCTGAAAAAAGGGGGCATTTGAGTCCGAAGAGACATCAGAGTTGGTATTTCTCCACAAATATTTCAAGGGCTGACATATGGCTGAGGAGGAGACCTTATTTGCTCATCTCCCAAGAGCCAAACCTGGACACATGAGCGCAAGTTACACAGAAGGGAAATGTGGGCAAGAGGAGAGTGCAAGCAGCTCAGCGGGGCTCAGGCCCTGGCAATTTGGGAGTGTCATCGCCTCAAGGCTCAGGATTCTTCTCTCCCCACCACACCACCGCCAAGGTGGGGGAAGGCTGCTGTCATGCCAGCTTTGAGGACATTCTACTGGCCACTCTACTCGTGTCTCATTGCCACAGGGCAGGGCAGTATTAATGCACATAGAGCATGGGAGGCTGCCATGGGGCTGGGAGAGGCTGTGATAGGGAAGTACGCTCATAGAAAAGTGACCACCCTTTGGCCACCTTCTCTTTGTGTCTCCCCATCTTGCTTTAAAAGAAAAACAGGGGG
>PITA01019622.1:0-37016 GCA_004023965.1 Spilogale gracilis
TGCCTCCGTCAGAAAGGATGAATATCCAACTTTTGTAGCAACATGGACTGGACTGGAAGAGATTATGCTGAGTGAAATAAGCCAAGAAGAGAAAGTCAAGTATCGCATGGTTTCACTTACTTGCGGTGCATGAGGGGCAAACTGGAGGACAGTGGGAGAAGAAAAGCAAATGGGAACTAGGGTAATCTAGGGAGGGAAAGGAAACAACAGAGACTTTGGACACAGAAACAAACTGAGGGACTTGGAGGGAGGGGGGTGGAGGGATGGGAGAGCCTGGTGGTGGATACTGGGGACACCTAAAGCGTGGAGCACTGGGTGTGGGGAATGGGGAATGAATCTTGGAACACTGGAAAAAAAAAAACCTTTAGTAACAACAACAAAAAAAGATATCTGATCAGCGGGCATTGAAGCGATCCAAAGAAAGATGATCCTGGGTGGGCCTGCCCTAATCCGGTGAGAACTTTCAAAGATTAAGACAGTCTCTTGCTGGCCTGGAAGACTCAGCCGCCAAAAATAATACAGCCGCAGGGACAGGAATTATGCCGGAAATCATGTCAGTCTGGAGGAGTACCCAGAGCCTCAGATGAGACCTTGGGTAGCTCCTTTCTTGCTGCCTTCTGAGCTCCTGAGCAGAGACCCCAGTTACCCTGTGTGCCCAGACTCCAGACCCACAGAACTTGGTGAGGATGAGTGTATGGTGTCTCAAGCCATGAAGCTTGTGATGACTTGTAAAGCAGCATAAGAAAACAAATATTTCAGTTATGAGACTTTACCCAAGTTATATAGCATTTCTGTGGGCAAGTGTCGGTGGGGGAAATAACACAACCTATGTCATATCGATGCGATAAAGATGAAATGAGTAGCCTATGAAATGTTTGGTATAGTTCCCAGTACAGTCAGAATTGTAGAAGTGTCAGCTATTACCAGAATTTTTATTTTGCTGTTGTAGAAACTGAGGCTCAGGGTTATGCGAACGTGCTCAAGTTCAAGTAGTCCCTCCATGAATATTAGTCTCATCACTGACGCTATTCTAGCTCATGCTCTGCATCACCACTTCCCACTTCTTCTAAATTTATTTTGGCCCTTTTATTGCACGAATCATTTATGTGCTGCTACACAGTAGACACAACTTCTCTTCAGTTCCTCCTTTATGACAGGAGGGGTTTAACTACATTCATTCGTTCAGATCACAGCATTCTGTGGTTCTAGAAATCTCACATGTAATTACTTAGCCCTTCCTGCTTTTTCTCTGGCCCGAATCGGTGCCCAAGAAGCCCACCAGGGAAAATCACATGGCACATTCTGCCCTTTCTCCTTGTCCTCTCTAGTGATGCCTGGAGTAGACATGAGATCTAAGCTTGCAGGCTACAGAAATGGCCGGCGAAGAAATGACCCAGGGAGTGCCACGGTCACAGTGAAGTGTAAAACCCTAATTAATTCTGGTGTTCTGGTGTCACAGAATGTAGGCAACCTCATTTGGGGAATTACCAGGCCTCGGTAAGAAGGAATAAACCAGGGAAAGGAAAGAAAAGAAGAGACGGGAAAAGAAAAGAAGAGAGAGAGGAAAGGAAGGAAGGAAGAAGGGAGGGAGGGAGGGTGGAAGGAAGGAAGGGTGGAGGGAAGGAAGGAAGGAAGGAAGGAAGGAAGGAAGGAAGGAAGGAAGAAAGGAAGGAAAGAAGGAAAAGAAAGAAAGACATTAAAACAGTTAAAGAGACAGAACAAAGGCTCATGGGGAATTTGGGACTGGGTGGGAGGAAGGGAGGGAAGGGGACAATGAAATACTAGTTAGTCATTGATGAGGGTTTTGTAGAAGCCTAGAGTTAATTTTTAGGGTTACTCAGATCGTTAAATGGAGAACAAATAATTTTAAAAATTAAAAACATTATAACAGTGCCTCTTAAATTTTACTATATCTAAAAGTTATGCAAGCCTGAGGCTTATTTAAAATGTAGATTCCTGGAACTCACCCACAGGACTTCTGAATCCAGCAGCTGTGAACCCACCAACTGGCACGGATGGTTAGGACGGGGCCCAGGAAAACCTGACATGAGGTCTCCAGACGATATTTGCAGAGACTCTGTCTCTGGGAATGCATCAAGCAGGGCTCTTTGTTGCAAGCGAAGGTACCGACTCTTGAATTCATAAGATAATGGAATGATCCCAGACTTCCAGGAGGGCTGGGGTAATGGGGCTTGGAGGCTACATATCCAGAAACAACCCCCCAGATCACTCAGCAGCATTGGTGTGACAGGGAAGGGGGCCCCCAGCTTCCGGCACAGCCACCAGCTGCCCTATCTTGGTCGATGTCACCAGTTTCTAGTTCGAAGTATGGGATGGAGGTGTGTGGCAGGCAGAGCCCAGTCCCATGCCTGCAGCCTGGCACGGGATAATGCAAACACCTAGCACCTTACACTTCCACGGGAGGCAGGGGGATGTGCCCAGGGAGAAAAGGTACCGAGTGGCCAGGCCCAGGTGCCAAAAACCAATGACAAGGATGCACAAGACTCACACTTCTCCGTAATGAGCCTCTGAATGTACAAAATGTGTAATTCAATATATCTTAAACATTGGATTTTTATTAACTCGCCATAGATCCAAACCCATCACTATTAACTCCCACATGTAAATTTATTTATGATTCAGCAATAGCAACCAATCGTCCTCATATCTGAGATGAAAGAAGTTTATAGATTGGTTGGTCGACTTATTTCTTTGGACACTAACTCCTCAATGGAAGGGGTCCTGTCTTAATTTTTTTTTTTTTAAGATTTTATTTATTTGACAGAGAGAAACACAGCCAGAGAGGGAACACAAGCAGGGGGAGTGAGAGAAGGAGAAGCAGGCTTCCTGCCGAGCAGGGAGCCCGATGCAGGGCTCGATCCCGAGACTCCGGGATCATGACCTGAGCCGAAGGCAGTGGCTTAACCAACTGAGCCACCCAGGTGCCCCTCTTAATTTGTTTTTTAACCTCAAATCCTAGCATCTATCAGTTTCAGCACAGCCTGTTACCCAAGTCAATGTGCCAGTGACGTTCTCCAGACCAGTAGCTGTCCAAGTGTGGGACAGGATCCCCAAGACCCCAATAAGGGGTGTGCAAAGTCAGTATTACCTTCATGATATCACTCAGACGTTATTTGCTCCTCTACCATCTATGTGTCACAGTTCTACAGCGGAAAATTCCAGAGCGTGCAAATTAACGGAATGCTCATTTGCACATCTGTGTCAATGTCTGTTTCAGTTTTTAATACAGTAAATATAAATCCATAGAGCCCACATAGGCAAAGCTTGTGAGTATCCTTAGGAATTTTTAAGAGTGCAAAGGGGTCTCAAAGCCAAGATGTCTGAAAAACTCTGCTCTAGACCAACTACGCAAACAAACAAAAAATAAAATCTCACCAGAGTGACTTAGATCTGAACACAAATAGTGTGGTTCAGAAGAATTGAAAAGGGAAAAAGTACATGATGTGTGTCACCTTCCGTTGGCACTCCTGGGGTCCTCCTAAAATAATTTAAAAAACTGAGGGCAAGGGCTCCTGGGTGGCTCAGTCAGTTAAGTGTCCAACAGTTGAATTCGGCTCTGGTCATGAGCACAGGGTGGTGGGATCGAGTCCCACGCTGGGCTCTGTGCTCAGTGCCGAGTACGCTTGTGACTCTCTCCCCCCTCCCTCGGCCCTCTCCTCTCTAAAATAAATATATAAATCTTAAAAAGAAAAAGCAAAAGCAAACTGAGGACACTGTGAGAGGTGCCTGACCTCACAGACCCTGAGACCCAGAAAAGCAAATGCGATACACTGCTTTTATTTGCAATAGCACTCCTTCTCTCATAGAGAAAAGCAATTTTTAGCTGGTCTATATAGTGGCCCACATAAAAACCTACATTTTGGGGCGCCTGGGTGGCTCAGTTGGTTGGGCGACTGCCTTTGGCTCAGGTCATGAACCCGGAGACCCGGGATCGAGCCCCATATCGGGCTCCCTGCTCGGCGGGAAGCCTGCTTCTCCCTCTCTCACTCCCCCTGCTTGTGTTCCCTCTCTGGCTGTGTTTCTCTCTGTCAAATAAATTAAAAAAAAAATCTTAAAAAAAAAACACAAACCTACATTTTTCCAGCGTGCCTTGGCTTAGACGTGGCGTGTCCCCCAGCCCTGCCGGTGGGGTGTAAACAGAGTACTGTGAACAAGCCTGGATCCTGCCCCCTAGAGAAAGGGGCCCCGCGTCCTCCCCCCACTTGGGCCCCTTCCTGCCCACAGGAATGCGGCCACGCAGGTGCACGAGGTTGGGAGCACGCGGCATGGCAAATCAAGAAGAGAAAGGAAGCCTTCCAGGTTGCTCTCCATGCTCAGACCGTGACAGAGACAAAGATCTGTCTTGTGCAATACTGTCTTGTTTAGGCAGCTAGACCCTCCCCCCATCCTGACAAATGAAATGGTTTAACAAAGAAAGGAGGATGCAGCAGAACGCGAGGGAGACCATGGCCCACACTGGGAAGAAAACAGGCATCCTCCACGAGGCCCCCCGCATCCCCAGCACCCGACCCGGCTGCCTCTACGCCTCTGTCCCGGGTCCAGGCGGCCGCGGAAACACCCTCCTCCCTCCTGTGGCCTCATAACTCACCCAAGTCCTGCCCAGCCTGGGCAATCCCCCACACCCAGCCAGAAGTTTCAGACCTCTTGAGATATTATTAATCTACAGCTCCAAACGCAATAGCTGATTGTTATAGCTGTTTAATTTGGTTATGACAGTAAACTTCAAGAATTCTAAGTTAGTTCTCAATATTTAAAAATGGGGAAATTTCATATAAAAACTCAGGCTTTAGCTTCTCCTAAAAAAAAAAAAAAAAAAAAAAAATCAGAGGCCCTGGCACCACTGGGCTCAGTACTTGGGACATTTGTTTGTTTTTATCTCCTATCCTGAGTTTAGAACAGTGCCTGCTACACGCACATCTTTGCTGTATGACTGAGGAAGCAATTCCCTTAAAGTCCAGGACACTCTCCATCATGTTCCCAGGCGTATAACAAAATCTGTGCTAAAATATGTCCCCCAATCGCACCAGCCTTCAAGAACTTCAGGGTAGCTCATTTAAGTCTCTTAACACATGTCTGCTCATTCAGTCACATATTCATTCAACAAACATCAACTGACCATCTAGGATATTACACCAGGCATCACTCCAGGCATGTGGGACAGGAACAAAATTGGCAAAGATTCCTACCCTTTGTGGAGTTTACATTCTCATCAGAAGAGACAGAGACAGATAAACAACAAACCTTTTAAATACACTGTATAGTAAATTAGAAGGTAATACATGCTTTTGAAAAAAGAAAAAGGGCAAAGGAAACGAGGAGCACTGTGGAGGGGGTAGGCTGGGCAGCTGATGACAGTGTGAAATAGAATTTTCAAGGTAGGTCTTATCTGAAGCCAAAAATGAAGCAAGGGCTTGAAGGAGATGACGGAGAGGACAGAGATGGTGCAAAGGCCCTGTGGTAGAAGCTTCATGTTTTTGAGAGGAGCAAGGCAGCTGGCTAGAGGAGGTGCACCAGCCGGATGCTGGTCCTCGCTCATCAGCAAGCATTGTGGGAAGCAGGCCATTGATGACTTCTAAAGATAAACACTGGAATTTGGAGGATCAGGAAGAAACAGCAGAGAATGCCAAGGGCAAATGGGAAGTACTCAGCATCATGCACCAATAACACCTAAGCTCCCTTTGGAAGTGGGGCCTCCAGGGCCACATAGAACAAAGGCAGCCTCTGCGGCCGGCCAGGCTGGGAGTCCTGCAGCATCGTTCACTTGCCACTCAGCCTTCCTGGGCCCTCCCAGGCTCCCTCATGCACAACCAGGCTCAGCACTTCGGAGGGGTCCACAACCAATTGCAGACATTCACCAGGAAGGCCCGCCTCAATCCCAACCTGCTCCCTAGCCTCCCTCCACCCCTGGGGGTGCCTGCACGTCCGTGACTCCAAAAACCTGAACCACAGCCCACAGATGCATTTAACATGTCGCAGGCCTCTCGAGAGTTCTTTTTGCTTTAGAGGCCCCTGTCTTCTTGCCTGGACGTCCAGCCCTTTTCCTCACTGTGGCCTCCAAAGACACACCATTTTCCTCTTTCAATGACTTTTTAAAGAGTACAGGGGGTGTCTCTGCCTTCTGTGAATCCTGGCGAGCCAGGGATTGGGAAGGGGCCAAAACCATAGATATTCACATCAAACACGTGAAGGCCAACTCCTGTGCCCACAGTCCAACTAAGGGGCACCTCCTGGAACAAATGAAACAACTCCCAACCACGCCCAGGGAGGGGGGGACAGGAACCCTCTCCTACCTGATGCTTCACAGCTCTGAGTTTGTGAGAGTTTATTCTCCCTCTGTGCCCACAGATTTATAGCCCAAGAGCAGAAACCCTTTTGAATTGGGGTCCCACTTGGACCCAGTTGGTCTCCAAGTCTTAACTGCCCCACCCCCCGCAAGGCAGCATGAAAGGAGCTCTAGGAGGCTGTCTATCCCTTAAAAACCAGCCGCTGGGGGCACTTGGGTGGCTCAGTTGGTGAAGCGTCCACCATCAGCTCCGGTCATGGTCCCAGGGTTCTGGGATCGAGTCCCACGTGGAGCTCCCGGCTCTGTGGGGAGTAGGCTTCCTCTCTCCGCCCTTCACCCAGCTTGTCCTCTTTCTCTCTCAAATGAATACATAAAATTTTAAAAATAAATAAATGAAAATCAAAACCAGCCGCAGGTAATGCCGAGAGTGAAGAAAATATCTTGCCTAGCACAGTGCTTATCTCATGACCTTTTTCTTTAAGGCCCTTAGCTTTTTTTTTTCTTGTATGTGCTTTTTTGTGGCTAAGCTCAGAATTCTGACCCACTTTGTTGCACACAACCAAATTTTCCAGAATACAGGGCGTCTACTGGGCAGTGAAGAGCCTCCCCCGGGAGCCAGCACATGGAAGAGGCAGCAGGCAAGCTCCCAGGCATGTCATTTGCTCCTCGGCCCTCCCTCTGACCAGAATCCTGTGGTGAACTGGAAAAGCAGAAGCACCCTGCCGGCTGGTGAGAGAAGCTGGGAGCACCTCGTGCCACCTCCCAGACTCTTATATCTAACTGGCCAACCAGCAGCCTTTATCGTCCCCACTGGGTTAGAGTTCATGTTTTTCAGGAACGACACGGTACAATTTATTGAGGTGGAGATAAATAAAGGAAGTGATCATTACTCAGGCCATGAGCTGCTGTGTCATCATCTGATCTAGATAAAATGAGGGACAGGGTCATTCTCATGCCTTAAAAGACAGAGGCAGAGAGAGAGAGCCATCTCCCAAGTCACTGTCTTGCAGGTTGGGAATGGTTCTAGGAAGGTAATGACCTAGATCCACTGTGATGTTCACGTCAAAAGATTTAAAAATTCAGGCATTAAAACAAAAGATTACTTTATCTTATCCTCATCTGTAAACATCTGCAAATCAGAAATACGCTGATACAAATAATTACAAATAAGATAACAACTTTCTTTGTTCTAAAACATGGAGAAGATAAATATGAGACTTGATAGGAAGCCTAGATGGCTCAGTTAGTTAAGAGATTGCCTTCGGCTCAGGTCATGATCCCGGGGTCCTGGGATCAAGCCCCGAATCAGGCTCTCCGTTCAGCAGGAAGCCTACTTCTCTTTCTACCACTTCCCCTGCTTGTGTTGTCTCCCTCTCTGTCAAATAAGTAGGTAAAATCTTAAAAAAACAAAACAAAACAACAACAACAACAAACAATAAAAAATCAGAAAGCTTTATTGCACTTTCCCCTATACTTGTAAGTACTGTATACAAGTACTTACCAGGTGTCAGACACTCGTCTACTACCCCTAGAGGGATAGTCCAAATTAAGCATACCACAGTAGTGTGGTTTAGATTAGATCAATCAGCAAGAATGCAGTTGCTATAAGAAAATTCATTAAATAAATTACCACTCTGAAGCACATTTTAAATTACTTCAAGGTTAAGTCTAGGCTACATTGAAACCTATCAAGTCTTACTTTGGTCATAAAGTAATTATTTCTCATAACATAATAGCATTTTGATCCTTATACCAGAAGGAAGGGGTTAGGGACTTTTAGCACCAACAACTCGGGCTTTGGGGCCATATCCACCCGTAGGAGAACTGAGCTTCTACCGTTTATGAGTTGAGAGTGCTATGATATCTTTTTTTTAAAAAGATTGTATTTATTTGAAAGAGAGTACAAGCAGGTGGGGAGAGACAGCGCGAGAGGGAGAAGCAGGCTTCCCGCTGAGCAGGGAGACCAAAAAGGGGCTCGACTGCAGGACCGTGGGCTCATGACCCGAGCCGAACACAGGCACTTAACCGACTGAGCCCCCAGGTACCCCTATGACATCTTATATAACCTTTTCTGCCTACTGTATCTTCCTCTGCTAAATGGGTGAAGTCTTTCTAGAAGAAATCCACTGAGCTTAAATATATGAGAGATCTATGTAAGGTAAAACATAAGGTAATAAATAAAAGTGCAATATAAAATTGCACGCAGTAGATAATAAAAGTGCTAAATAAAAGTGCATGCCGTAGAAAAATAAAGGAAAACCAGCCCCTTCTCACATGAGGTGATGAAGGAAGGAGGTTAATGGCCTCTGTCTCCCAGTGTTGATTTCTGTTACAGAGATGAGATCAGAGATGACTGATACGGAGGGACTTTCTTCATCGCAATTAGTTTTGACAGATACTCTCAGTTACCCCCCCAGCAGCCATCATCTCCCCGTGTCTGCCACATCTTCCTTGCCAGCAGGTGCTAACTCACCGGAGACCTTCCCTTTCCCAGTGTCCCTTGCATTCCACACTAGTTGGCTGGTGTTGATTAAGTGACCAAATCTTGGACAACGGGACCAAAAGGGAAAATACTACTGGGAGGACTCTGTGAGTTTTTCATCTCTAATACCTGGAGATGTTCCGGAGAATGGATGCCTTTTCATTGGCCAGACATGGGTCTTCATGCAAGACTTGAAATGCAACTTCGATCTTGCAACATGGAGTCCAGCGTGAGAAGCTTTTGGTGTGCAAAGAATGGCAGGGCCAAAGGGTGGAATGAGGCTGACTCCTTGCTGATGCTGCCAAGCTGCTGAGCTTGACCCTACAACTATCCTCCTCCGAACGGTTACCATGTAAGATAGAAGGGCCACTGTTTGGGACACTCCCTGGATTCTGTAAGATATTGCCTGATTGATATAAGGTTTCTCTGGCAACACAACGAACTCTTCCGCTATGTTATTCCAATGGCAAAAGTAGTGATTTTGCATCACTAAAATAATAATAGAATTTTGTAAGAGTTAACCATTTTCTAATATCTCCAAGATACTGCATTCTTCTTTGATTAAAAGATAATTATTGTTTAACTCTTTCTTGATGACTCAACCTTATTTCAATGTACCTGCCCACAGCAATGCTTTGCTGCATTTCTTATTTGCTCTTGTCTAGAAAATCAATTTAAAAAGAGCTGCCTTACCAAATTTCTCTCTGACTTCAGTCCTTCCTTTTAGTTTTAGATCACTGATGAACTAATTTACACTTAGTTGTAAAATTAGAGTGGAGACTGGACACAGATCTCAAGGGCCCTCCCATGAGTAAACTGGATGCTGGCTACAGTGAATGTGCTACATGATTTCAAAGACCATTTTATTACTTTTTTTTCCTCCAGTGTCTCCTATAAAAGAGCAGGTTGAGTGCTGGGCGGGTGAGGGATTACTGTTGCACTATTCCCTACCTGCAATATAACAAAAGAGCTATCATTATCATAATAAGGACAATAACCAGGAAGCTTTTCTTCCTTGGTTAACTGGAAGACAGCACTAACCCTCACCAAAGCCTGAACACATAGGGGACCATTTGAGCCTAGAGATCAGATGCACAACCTCCAGGGTCAGACCATCTGGGTTCATAGTCTGACCCCAACCACGAAAGGCAGGATCGCAGCTTCTTCAGCTGCAAAGTGGGGTTGAGAACAATAAGTCAGGAAAAAGCTGCTGAGGACTAAACATAGAGCCTGATGCTTGGTGCTAACAAAAGACCACACCATTACCTGCATGTTACAGACGAAGAAACGAGAGCCCAGAATGGGTAAGTAACTGAGCAAGTGGTGGAGCAGGGACTCAGAACTAGGCGCGTAGGATCCCCGAGTTCAAGGTCAGGCAGAGTTCAAGGTCAGGCAGCGTGTGATAGCCAATGGTGAGAATCCGGGCAAGGTCAGATCCTTAGGGCTTGAATAAGAATGGTAGGATGTACTGCGGAAATGACAGCTCACACCCTTAAAATTATCTGCACCACGCGTACACATGGAGGCGGTTGGTGGTGAGGAGAGTTGGGCAAGCGGGGAGAAGCTCCTAACTACTAACTGGATTGTTTTAATGGTTGGAATATTCAGGTTTTCTGCTTTCTCCTGGAGTCAATTTTAGTAGCTCAAATTTTCTACTTTTTCCCCTATTTTATCTGTTTGTCAAATGCAGATAGACAGTGTTCTCTTCAGGTATTTTACATTATTAATCAGTCATGCGGTGCCTGGGTGTCTCCGTCGGTTAGGCATCGGAGTTATGGTTTCGGCTCAGGTCCTGACCTCAGGGTTGTGAGATGGAACCCCATGTTGTGCTCCATGCTCAGCATGCAGTCTGTTTTAGATTCTCTCCCTCTCCCTCTGCCCTTCTCCCCTCTCTGCCTCTACCCCTGGTCTCTCAAAAAAAATTAATATATTCTAAATAAATAAATAAATAAATTATTGAGTCTGTAGTTATGGCTCCCTTTTCATTCTAAATATTATTTATTTGTGGGTTTTCCTCTTTCTTTCTGGGTTAATGTTGTTAGAGATTTCTCTACTTCATCAATGACTTCCAAAGAATTAGCTTTTGGGTTGGTTGGTCCTCGTAACCTTATCTGATTAATTTCTGTTCTTATTTTTATTATTTCATTAGTTTCGCCATCTTTAGAACTAAGATACCACTTCATTTCTAGCTTCCTGAGGATTGTTCCTTGTTCTCTATGTTTTATGATTTTTCTGCAAGTGTATTTAAGCACAGAAAAGAGAGAAATGAAATTTCACTTCAGCATTACAAATATCTGATTCATAATCTTCTCTCTGCCAAAGAAAGAAAAGGGCATTCATTCCCTCCACTTGTTTTTTAGTCTGTGGACTGACCACCTGGAACAGAGAGTTGAGAAATTCAAGTGCATAATTATTCTACCAAGACACAGTTCAATACAGAATATGTGCTGGTTTTTAATGTAAGTTCTAAATTGTCATATTCAAAAGGCATCTCACATGGTCATAACTGTGCTAATTTAGAATTCTAGTTTTTTTTCTCTTAATGATATGATCCAATTAATATGCATCATTAAACACTTAGAAAATGAACTTGAGGTGTTGGGGAGAAATTCACATGTGTACACAATTATTTTGTCATGTTAAATCCATATGAGCACATTAACTTTGTCATTCTGCTGTTGAGGCACTAAAAATATTCCTGGAAATTATGTCTTCTAAAAATAGGCCATCCTAAATAAATAAATAAATAAATTAATTAATTAATTAAATAAGCAAGCCATCCGTAAGCCACTAAGCTTTAATGTATCCTTTAACATACATCCTTTTTTTTTTCTCCCTGCAATCGGCCTGCAACAAAATACTATCCAGGAATTATCTAATTCGATGAAGCATAATGAGTCAGAAAACATTTTTAAAATAACCTCATTTTCTTGCCTGCAGTTGCCTGAAGCTCAGAGCTACAAGGTCAGTCCTTGGGCATTATGAATTCATTTTATTTAATTTTCTCAAGTTTCCTAAGGACAATCCATGACCAAGATGAATTGAGCCCTGTACTCCTGCTCAAAAGCAAGAGCTGTCCTCAAATATTTCTCCACAAGCATTTCTCCAATGTTCCCCGACCACAGGAGTTTTAAGTGTTCGACATGTTCCTGCAGATAGCGGCAATCACATTTTCGGTTTTGTTCTAGACAATCTCTTCGATGCAGGGAACCAAAGCAAAATCGGCTGTGTCCTTCCATAACCATGCCTGGCCGTCCATTTAAAAATGCTTAATGAGGGGCACCTGGGTGGCTCAGTTGGCTAAGTGACTGCCTTTGGCTCAGGTCATGATCCCGGAGACCCCGTATCAAGTCCCACATCGGTATCAAGTCCCACATTGGGCTTCCTGCTCGGCGGGAAGCCTGCTTCTCCCTCTCTCACTCCCCCTGCTTGTGTTCCCTCTCTGGCTGTGTTTCTCTCTGTCAAATAAATAAAATCTTAAAAAAAAAATGATTAATGAGCCCCTCATGCTGCAAGTGTGGTTAGCTACGGTCCAGCTTACTGCTGGGCCTGTGCGCTCATCACTCACTCCCTTCCTCGTCTCCCCCCTTTGCTGACATCTCCTACCTGATGTGAAGTTCCCTCTAAGTGTGATCCCTGGGCCACCTGCTCATAATTCCTTGGTAGAGGAGGACAGTGCCTGTCATAAGAAAACAGATTTCCAGATGCCACCAAGTCAGATTTTCTGAGAAGAGGCCCCACAAAGCTGTTTTTTGTTTTTTTTTTTAAGATTTTATTTATTTACTTGACAGAGAGAGATCACAAGCAGGCAGAGAGGCAGGCAGAGAGAGAGGAGGAAGCAGACTCCCCGCTGAGGAGACAGCCCGACGTGGACCTCGATCCTAGGACCCTGACATCATGACCTGAGCTGAAGGCAGAGGCTTTAGCCCACTGAGCCACCCATGCATCCCGAAAGCTCTATTTTTATCAGCCCAGCAGATCTTGATACACACGGAAACCTGAGGCTCACTACATCAGATAAAACTGCTCAAAATGGCTACAGATAACCTCCTGAAAGCCTGGGCTTCATCAGCTACAGATCCCCTACCACAGGCTGTGAAGTGCAGGTGCCCCCCCCCACCGTCCTCACCCTGCTCTCAACTACTAATTTTCTGTCTTTTCCATTAACATATCTTTATCCCATAGGACACATTTTTGTTTCATGACTTGAACTGACATTTCATCCGAGTGTTCGCACGGTGTCTACAAATGTCTTCCATTCCCTTCCACCAGGACACCCCCCTGTGATTTCTCACATCTTTCCTACAAATGGTGCTGGCTCCAAGTAAATCCAGCCCTTCATTTATAAGTATAACATTATTTATTGACCGACAGTCTGTGCTAGGAGTTAGTGATACAACAGTGACCCAAGAGATCATATCCGAGCTTACAACACGAATGCTCTGCTAGGACAGGGTGAGGCAGACACATGCGGTTACTGCCACAAAGACAAAATACAGGAAACAGAGACATTTCTATATTTTTTTTTCAAAAAGATACTTCAGACACAAAAGCATGCCTTCCTCAGTGCTGCAGGAGGCGTGTTTCCCCCATTACCCGTGATGTCAACTTTGATCTCTTGTTTAAATCATGTCTGCCAGGCTTCTTCCCTGTAAAGATACTATGTTTTCCTTTGTAATTACAAAGTGTCTTATAGGGAGTTACTTCGAGAACCTGTGTGAATATACCTCTGGGCACTAATTGTAGCATCCAAGATGATATTTGCCCAAAGAATGATTACTATGGCATCTGGAAATAGCGAATTTTCTATTAACCATCCTCCTTTCAACATTTCTTAGTTTAGGTGGCATGTTTGGTTGAAGGCTGTTTAGTTTTTGTGCAAAATGTTTACATTTCAGCCTGTTAAATCTGTTAAATGGGTCCATCTCTTCTTCATGGTATCTTGGTTTTTCATCATTTTTAAAAAAGATTTTATTTATTTATCTGAGAGAGACAGAGACAGAGTGAGCAATGGAGAGGAGGCAGAGGGAGAGGGAGATACAGACTGCCTTTCCGAGCAAGGAGCCCAGTGAGGGCCTCGGTCTCAGGACCCCAAGATGACGACCCGAGCAAAGGCGGACGCTTCACGACTGAGCCACCAAAGTCACCAATGCCAAAACAACTTTAAAAATATGTCTACCAATCTTTTCTTCCAGTAATTTGACGGATATTTCTGAATAAATACCTTTCATCTGTGTGGAATTACTTTTTGTAAGGAGCAAGATAAGGCTAGAGTTTTCTTTTACCACTAGGTGAAATGGTTCTGAATCTCCTCGATTACACTTAGCTTTTTATTTAAGTCGCAATCCTGCCCCATAAGGGAATCTGCCCAAACTCCGCACTTAGTACGTATGTATTAAATTAAAGTAGTCTCTGCCAATCATACCTCAATAAAGCTGAAAGAAAAAGAAAGTCTCATAGCAGTGGATAAAGCCATAGAGGAGAGGAGCTGGCGTGCCACGGGGTGGGAGGCAACTGCGCAGGAACCCCAGATCTGGACGGAACCATAAAAGGACTGGAGAAGGATACATAGTTATTAAAGGAGATTCTGAGGAAAAGACATAGACCTTGGAAGTTAAGTGGACATACTGAGGTATGGGAGCAAAAGAGGCAACGTGAATGCTGACGTTGACAGGAATGGCAGACGGTGGGCGCTTCTGACTTGGCCAGAGGAAACTTCTCCCCGTCGTGAATGGTACCAACATCTAATCAATTGCACAACACTGGACGAAAGCTGGAGATACGCCCCCTGTCTGCCACCTCCCGGAAGTCCTCAGCCAGTCTGACACTACACACACACACACACACACACACACACACACACACACCATGCACGCACGCACATGTGCTCCTGAAGAAATGTCAGACCCACTCCCTTATGAGGGAGTTCCCATAAAACAACTGGCTATTGCTCTTAAAAAGTGTCAAGATGATGAAGGACAGAGAAACACTGAGGAACAGTTTCAAATTAAAAGAGAACATGGAGACAAGACCACTAAATGCCAGGCATGGTCCTGCAGGGACCAGAAGGACTCAGGGGAAATATGAATAAGAAACGTGCTTTAGACAGTATTGATGTGATGGCATTACTTTCCTGGTTTTGATAACCACTGTGATTATATAAGCCACTAATATTTGGGGAAAAGGGGGGAAAGGATATATAGAAAGTCCATGTACTATTTTTGCAATTTTTTGGAAGTCTGACATGATATTTACTGATTGATTTAGTCTGACATTATTGGGACAACTAGGTGGAGAAGTCAGTTAAGCACTTGCCTTCGGCTCAGGTCATGATCTCAGGGTCCTGGGATGGAGCCCCACACCAGGCTGTCTGCTCAGCGGGGAGCCTCCTTTCCCTCTCCCTCTCCCCCTGCTTTGTGTGTGTGCGCGCTCTCTCCCTGACAAATAAATAAAATCTTTTAAAAAATAATAAAGTCTGACATTATTTTAAAGCATGGTTTTTAATGCTCAGTTAGTACCTTAAACATCCCCCAGAAAGGAAAAAGACAACCAAAGGAAAAGAGTCTCCATCCCTTGTCAGTTATAACATCAGTTGCTTCTAAAGCATAGGGAGCATTTTCAGAAAAATAAGAAAGAGATAGAGCCGAATAAAAACAGGCAAAGGAAATGAACAAATCACAAGAGAAATATAAATGACTAAGTAATGTGAAAAATGTTTCATTCCACAAATAATTAAGAAACCACAAATTTGAACAAGGCATCTTCATTTGATTGAAAAAAGTTTACACGATTGATCATATTAAATGTTGAAACTGGAAGAAAAATTGGCATTTTTTAAATAATATGCATTCTTGTTGACCAAGGAATTTCAAATCTGAGATTTTCCCTTAGGACAAATAATATCTCTCTCTCTCTCTCTCTCTCTCTCTCTCTCTCTCACACACACACACACACACACACACACACACACACACCTCCCTCTCTCTGTCTCATCCCAGAATGGTTTAAAAATATGAAAATTTAGGAAGTAAAAATAGCTATCAAAAGGGTGTTATGTAAAATAAAGACTATCTCTAGTTGATGAAGCCATTAGAAAGGACCTACATCTACACACATTGAACCAGGAAGATGTCCAAGTTCTAGCATCATTAAGTGGGGGAAAAAAGCCAGTTGTAGAGTAACATATAACGTACGACCCATCCTTGTGATAATTGCACATATGTAGCTAATGGATACTGACATTTGCAAGCAAAAAGTCTGAATGGCACACACTGACTTTCTCCCAGCTGTCCCTCAAGGGTAGCATCACGAAGGCTTCAGGTTAAATTCATTCATTCTCTACAGTTTGCTACCAGGAGGTATCACTTCAGAATCAGACTAATTACACTTGCGTGACGTCTACCAATTTTGAGTAGCTAGCTCCAGATTTTAATCCTGGCACTGCCAGGTTCCAGATGTGTGAATTTTGGCAAATTATTCTGAGTCTGTTCCTCCCGTCCAAAGAGGGCTTGACTGTGCCCTTTTTTCCTGCACAATATTTTTAAGGTAGTGGGTAGTTGTAGTAGTTACTCGAGGGCTTTCTAAATCCAGAAGAGCTGGTCTGGCCTGATGGCCACGCTGGGTGGCTTCAATGTTACACACGTCACACGGAATTGCTGGAAAGAGTGTGGAACTGGCTATAAACCTCCAGAAACGCAGACAAACCTGCTGCATAAACCCTTCAGTCTCAGTTCTGCCCAAGTCAAGGCCTTAAGTGGCCCCTTGCTCCCTTCTGCCTTTACAGTGACAAGCCAGTTGGCTTGGCCCACCTCTTCCTTACTCCTCTGTTTCTGGACCACATGCTGTGTGTCCGGATCACACGTCTAACACTTGTTTGCATCAGGTCAGTCCTCCGATCGACAAGGCACACTGGTAACCTAGTGCCTCCCAGAAGAGGTCTAAACGCCTTCCCTTGGAGGCCCTTCAGGGCCAGAGAGGTGACCCCTTTTCCTGGGTGCAAAGAGACTCTGTATTCCACTGTGCCCCCTCACCCCCCCACCGTGTCTGTCTCCCCACTACTTCCCTCTTTGATGAAACTCTCTGCTCCATCCCAAAACCTGCCACTCAGGATGTGTGTGACGTTCCTTCAAAACATTCCTACCAATCCTGTGGTTTTCTGATTCCATCCAACCAAAAACTGCTATTAATAAGAAAACGAAACACAGTATATAGTGCCATTATAAAAACTCTAAGATGAACTTACTGTATATGTTATTGCTTAAAAACGGAAACACAGATCTGACCATGAAATCAGATCTAGCTCTTTAGGTTTCTTTTCTCCCAAAGTGTGGTTTACTGACCATCTGCACATCAGAAACCTCTGCAAAGGTGGTTAAAATGAAGGCTCCCCAGCCCCATCCAAACTTACTGAATTATAATTCGGTGGGATGGACGCCATTTTGGTTTTGGGAAACTAGTTTGAGATGCATCACCCCAGTTTATCTAAGTCTTTCAGTAACATTATACTTGGCAACAGAAAAATAACCTTTATGTCACTAGAATGCAGTCGTCATCTATGTTTCTGTAAACCTGGATTTTAACCTCATGGACTTTCCATTAATCGGAAAAACAAAGTTTCACACCCACTCATGATTCCAAGTGACTTTCATCTTTTTTCTGTTTTGTTTGCTTAAAGTAGTATCTTGATTCAGAGAGCCATTTCTCTGACCCACTTTTACAAAAAAGGGCTGATTTCAGGCCTCTCTCTTCGAATTTCGTTCTACCCATTATGTCTATTTGCTTCTATTAAAGAAAACTTATCTTATGGAACAGTTCATAAGCCAGCCTTTCAAGGACAAAAAAAAAAAAAACTGGAAAAAGAAACTAAGTCAACCTATCAGAAGACCGAAGCATGAGCCCACAGGCATAAAATCCTCTCTACATCTCTTCTTTGTGGTTAAAATGCACACTTGAAGTGTTAAAAGCTATGTCTAGCAACAGGATGAACAGAATCGCACCGTCCTTAGATGAGCTGAATGCAGCTTTGATGGCAATTACTGATTCCAGTTTTCTTGCTGCCTCTAACTAAGGTACACGGCTCATTGTTGTCCCAAGCCACTCATGTCTACAGTGCTACTCTCTCATAAGGGACCCATGCTGCAGGTGCTTTCTGAGCTCCTGCAAAGGAAAACAGACAGGCGATGTTCACTCCGAGCCAGGAAGGGTTAATAATGAGTCATCACTAGCCTCCCATTTCCAAATTACCCAGAGAGTCATCAAGTCAAACCAGCGAAATGAATAATTCCTGATGGGTCCCTGAACAGTTAGCTCTTATAGGAGGCTGAGCTGAATCACTGTTTCAGTTACTATGATACCACGGAGACAAAAGTATAGCAAAGTTTAAAAAACAAAATACCAAACCTACTGGAACTCTAATTCTTTCATCCTTAATAAGGATTTTTGTTGTTGTTGTTTTAATTTAGTTTAATTTGATTTTTCTCAGGTGCCCTTATGCTCTGCTGATGAAAAGGGCTACAGGACACCTTGCTCAACCTCCTGACTCCGTTGGCATCCTAGGGGCAGTGGTGATGACCACAGGCTATGGAAAGAGGGACTGAATGAGCCAGCTTGGCACCACTGAGAGGTGCCAGAAACATGAGGGCAGGAGGTGTGGTGAGAAACGGGGCGCGGGAGGGGGGGGGCACGACAAAGTGAGCACCCTCCGGGCTCCAGCTCCTCCCAATGCGCAGGCAGACGCCCCTGGATCAATCCAGGGAAGAAAACCTTCCCGGCTCACCACAGCCACAGGTGAGGACCTGTGGGAAATCCCATCTGTATTTTCTTCAAACCAAGTTTAAACTCACACAATTAAAAAACAGCTCCTTTAAAAGGCACTGGACCTTTAGTTAAATAATAATGTGTAATTGATATGAAAAATTAAATCAAAGGATGCAGACAATTTTTTTAAAGACAAGATTTAAAAATTTTCCTCAACTAAACAGTAACCATTAATGTTTTACAAGACCAGGGAAAGCTTTTGTTTCCTTAGAAAAAAGCAATAGCAGTTACAGATTTCTGGAAGCTATGTCTAAGAACAAAGAGTTATGGGCGCCTGGGTGGCTCAGTTGGTTAAGCGACTGCCTTCGGCTCAGGTCATGATCCCGGAGACCCGGGATGGAGTCCCACATCAGGCTCCCTGCTCGGCGGGAAGCCTGCTTCCCCCTCTCTCACTCCCCCTGCTTGTGTTCCCTCTCTGGCTGTGTTTCTCTCTGTCAAATTAAAAAAAAAAAATCTTTAAGAACAAAGAGTTATGAGAATGAATATAATGGTAAAATATTGAACTGCTGGTGGAATTCTGGATTTTTCACTCTGTCGTTCTGGCAGTCTTCCACCTATAATTAAAATGTGGGCTCTTATAATTAAACATAATTACTTCAACAAGTAAAAAAATAGCTAAAATTATTTTGTCATTATTCTATAAGGTACTCTGAATAAAAATGGTTATTGTTTTAAAGATTGATTTATGTTACAGTGAGAGAGAGCCAGCGAGAGAGGGGAAGGAGCAGAGAAAATCTCAAGCTGACTCTGCTGAGCACGGATGGAGTCTGACCCCGACGGAGATCCAGACACTTAACTGACTGACCTGGCCCCCCCACCCCCGCCCCTCCGCAGGGGCCTCCTGAATAACACTGGCTATGAAATGTCATCATAACGCCACTGTGGCTCAGGAATGGAAGACATGTGAGACTCTGAGGGTGTAGAGAAAGGTGGATGGCATACATTGATGATGGATGGTGTTTTCCAGAATTCTGCTATCTGCCCAATAATACAATACACACATACTCATTAGAAACATCTCTCCTCCTACCCAGTGACTCCTTACATATACTGTGTCTCCCTAGCATAATGTATGATATAGATATGTTATATAATATATAGAAATGTATATAATACATGCCATTCACTATAACTACTATATACATTGTATAAACCGTATATAACCTCACATGCCCTATGTTATACAGAGTATTACAGTATATAAATAATATGTGATGGATACATTATAGTATTATGCATTCATTAGGGACACATGGCCTCTCTGCCTCCAGCAAAGACTCACTGAGTATGAGACGTACCCACAGATATGCACTCTACATGTCAACTGTCAGAAACAAACAAACAAAAAACAGCTTGTTTTTCAAGCACATGTGAAACACAAATTGGAACACTTAATAAAGAATCTCATGAAAAACACGATCTGCAAAAGACCAAAATATCGAGGTAAACTAGTAAAAGTTTGTACAACAATCTGGGTATTCATTCTGTATTGGAAACGGCCAATCCCACAATGGAGATGACGGGCGCCCTGACAATCCATGGGACCAGCGCCCACGTCTCCTGCCCGAGCAGCGATCCGAGCACCGGCGTGTGGCACAGGAGACGGTTCCGCAGCCACGTTAGGAAGGCAGGTATCGGAGGCATCGTCTGTGTTTCACACCCAGCTATGACCCTGAGCCTCTCTGCACTCAATTTTTCACTCTGCAAAATGACACCTGTTGTACAAGGTTGTTTTATGAAGTAATAATAACAACACATACAGCACTTAATGCTGTGCCAGAAACTTCTAAACACTTTTCATCTACACCTACTTTATTCATTTGACCCTGCTGCAACCCTTATGAGACAGAAATAAATATCCCAACTGAAAAATGAAGGAACCAAGGCTCAGAGAAATTAGTTAACTTGCCCAAGGACACACAGCTCGTCAACGGCAAAAGGAGTCCGTGTTTCTAACCACTTCATCATCCTGGAGATAATATGTGTTAAGGCTTTGTACAGTGTCTGATAATATCCATTAGTAAATATCTAGCCAGTGTTTGCAAGACTTTAAGGTTACACCGGGGCTCAGCAGGAACGGATGCTGTGATCAACCCTATGGGGAACAAGTGGGTGGTCATGGTCATGGTCAGGTGCACTGATCCTCTTCCACAGAATGACATTGGTCTGACTGCCTGACATTCTCCCTTCTCCATTCAGTGTCATTGGGATGCTACCTGGTCAGGCCGTCATTATCTGACACTAGATTCCACCCCAATTCCCTTCTTCTATGAATCCACTCAAGTGCCAAATACTCTCCTAAAAGGCACTTTTGTCATTTACTCCTTTCAAGGAACGTACCTTGAATTGGCCATCTCATCTAATCAAAACTGCACACCCTGGCTTAATAAGGGGCCTTAATAAATGGAAGGGACATGCCTTTAACTCAGGTTCAAATGCTCAAGTGTCTACTTACCAAACAAATCCTTAATAAGAATGGTCAGGCTTCATTATGCAGAGAATGGCAGTGTTGATGTTACTTCAAAACAGTGATAAGCAATGTTTTATTTTCCATATTTGTTTTAAACACAGTCCAATAGAAAAAAATTTCAAATGTTGAAGGATCTCATCTGACTTTTGTTCAGAATGAAATAAGCTTGATTGAAAGACGTAAAAGGAAGGATATCAAGGAGAAAATGTGCATTATTAATATGCATTCTAATGTTAATATCCAGGTAAATTTCAGACAGCTTTCTAATCTCTCACCCTGAAACTAGATCTTGAGCCACAGGTTCAACTTAAATGACTAGGGATGGGAAGTCATTCCATTAAAAAAAAAAGAAAAGAAAGGTATAATGCCCTTAATATTCAAGATCAGAGAATGCACCCATTTCCAAGAGTACCTTAAGAGGCTAACTAGAGCAAATGAAAGCATATGAATTATTTGTGTTTATATCCAGGGGCTGCTTTTAACAAATCTAAGTTACTAAGTAACCAGCAGGCTGAATTAATACCTTTACGGCAATACCATTAATGGAGAAACAGAACACAGGGTTAACTGAAAATTTTAAAAATCAAACAACACAGGCTATGAAGACTTAGCAATTTGCCACATGTTTGATTGGCTCTTCTACTTAGCATGAGGAGATACAGGAATGTACCAGAAGTTCGCCTGACCTGCTTAGAAATGCAAATCATTTCGGACAGAAGCCACATCCAGATTATTCCTGAGTTGAACATTCTGATGTCAGCTCAGGATTTCTGAATGTTCACTCACACGTCCAACTGGACAATTCGCGTGTTCAGATAGCTGGGCTGAGCAAGTCAGCAGGTACATCATAACACTGTTGGTTTCATTTTGCTCTGGAAGGATTCTTACTGTTCCTTTGGTTGAGGAAGTCAGTCTTGGTTGAATGTATCAACCGGGTTTCAGTTGGATGAAATGATTGGTAATTCATACCAAGTTATGGCTAAAAATAATCCACACTGGAAGAGATGGACAGAACTAACTTGGGAAGATAAACATTTTAGAATTGCTATTCACGTAACAAATATTCATTGAGCAGCTGCAATCCATCGGCCTAAGGGACCAAAAGCTGACTCACATATTCTCAAGGATGACCATGAGTCATTTCTCATAGTTTCAACTCAAGCTCTTACAAATCCCTCATAGCATTGAGAAAAAAATGTCCACCGTGGACACAATCATAAACCCAGCAGATTAAAATGTAGTCTGATTGGTAAATGTATCCTTCCAGGTAGGCAGCTAGGATTCCTGGGCTCCTGTCCCATTCCTCCTGCTTCCTCAAATTTTGAGCAGAAGTATCGGGCTTTTCTTCCCTCTAAAAGGTAACCTCATTTTGGGGACTGTAGCTATAAGTACGCTTGGGAAGGGTCCTTAAAGGAGGAATATGAACCAAGCTGTGGTAAGTCCTATGTGCTATGAGCAAAAAGAGATAGCTATTATTAACAATTCTCTACCTATTTTTACCAGTCTCCTCAGGAACCAACCCCAGAGGCATTCTCCTCTCCAGGAGAAACCTCTGTGCAGAAGATACCCTGGGGCCATGATTCTGCCATTTCTTCCTCTAAGCCTCTCACTCCTAATGGTCCTAACAAAACGTCTCAAAGTAGGCGAGAAACTGCCCCCCCCCCCCAAGTTGGGAATATGAATAAAGGGCTAGGATTCTCTGCCTGATCATTTAAATGGCACTTACTTTACAAAAGAGCATAAGAAAACACATTTCCTCTTAAAATTCCCAAGAAGTATTTTCTAGGTAGATTCCAATACCATTTCGTGTCTTTGTTTTTTTTTTTTTTTTAAAGGATTTTATTTATTTACTTGACAGAGAGAAACACAGCCAGAGAGGGAACACAAGCAAGGGGAGTGAGAGAGGGAGAAGCAGGCTTCCCGCTGAGCGGGGAGCCTGATGTGGGGCTCGATCCCGGGTCTCCAGGATCATGACCTGAGCCGAAGGCAGTCGCTTAACCAACTGAGCCACCCAGGCGCCCCCATTTCGTGTCTTTGAATGAAGACACAGCGATGGAAGAAATGGTAACAAGGGAAGTCTTTCTCAAAGGCATTAACTTGTATTAAAAAGCAGCAGAGATATTTAGAGAGTGGCTACTCAGGGCTAGGAAGCACTGCCTGAGCACACTTCTGAAGTTTAATCGAGCATCCATCCCCCAGATGCAAGACTGCCAACGGAAACAAGCTCTGGAAAGAAAGAGAACACAGTGGCTTCATCTCTGTGTGAAACAACCATAGAAAAACCAGCCCCCTCCCTTTCCCCACCCCAATCTTGGAACAGGAAATCAAACATCCAGGTGTAACCGCTGAACGACTGCCATGCTGACCTTGACAGGGCCTTGAATCAGGAGATCATAAATCCACACTCTAGTGATAGCCACGGTCATTTTGGACACCCCTCAAACCTAGCACTTCATTTTTATTCTCAGTGATTAGCAGGATGTTTGCAAAGCAGGGTGCTGGCTGGAGCTTCCTTTGAAACATGTCTGTTGTACCAACATCAAACACCGATTTCCAGAAAGCCATCCCAGCCCCCATGCTGACCAAACAAGACTTTCTTCAATCCTCTCGATCAGGTTCTGGTTCCTAAACAACTCATTTCTTACACAACTTTAATTTTTTTTTTTTTCCTTCAGTAATTAGAACACCTTAGGCTCTTGGGTCAGCAGCGGGGGTTGTTTCAGAGTTTTGGAAAATTATGTCTAGCGACATTCCACCTCCTTTGTGGACTTCATTAAAATGCTGTGGCTAAGGCTTCAGTGATCCAGGTGAAGGGACACGTCTTAAGAGTCGCTCAGAGAAGGCACAAAAGTAAACACCATCTAGAAAGGCGCGTCCCTCGTCCTGCAGGGGTGAAGGTCTGTCCCCCCGCGCGCCGCCCGCCCCACCCTGCGCGCCCCAGAAGCAGAGCGGTGGTCCTTCCGGAGGGTGGGCCGGCACCCTAGCCAAGGCTGCATCCTGAGTGGGAATCCGAAGCCCACGCGCCTAGGTCGCCGCCGGAGTCCCGCCCCGCCACCGGGAGCCACCGCTTCCTGCCTTCCCCATCAAGGTGAAAGCAAGCCCTGGGGGCCGGCGGGGGCCGCGCACCGGCGGCGCGGCGGAGGCGGCCGCTCGCAGGACCGGCAGGAAGGAAGTGAGCCCGGGCAGCGCGCCTTTTCCCCCCGCGCAGCGAAGCCCCGGGCGGCCGCCGCCGTGGGGAGAGCGGGCCCGCGGGCACCTGCCCCCGGCCTGTGCCCTCGCCCCGGGCCGGAGCGCGCTCCCGCTCCCGCGCGCGCGTGTCCACTCACCAGCAACCGCCGGGGTCCGGAGCCCGCGTGGGACGGCGGCTGCGGCGGCTGTCCCCGCGCCTGCCTGCCGTGTGGCCTTGGCATCCGTCTGGCCGCTGCAGCTCGGGCCGCGGGGGCTTTGGCTAGAAGGCCGTGCAGCCGTGTGGTGCGGCCCCGGGTCAGGAGCGCCCGCTCGCCGGCCTCGGCCGTGCCTGCCCCGCTGCCTGGCCGCGTGGCGCGGGGGCCCTGCTCCGTCCGCTGGCGCCGAGCCCGCGCCGCGCTCTCCTCCGCCGCCGCTCGGCGGCCGCGCTCCCCAGAAGCGGCGCCCAGCAGTCCCTGGAGAACCCCCGCGCAGGCCGGCCGACCCGCGCCTGCAGCCGTGCCCGCCGCCGCCCGAGCAGAAACTGGCGCTGCGATGGTCCCGGCCTCCCCGGCCCCGGGGCCGCCTCCGCCCCTGCCTCCGCCCCTCCTCCTCCGCGGCGGCGGCGGCTCCCGCACTCTGCCGGGAAAGCTCGCAGGTGGCCGCGAGTCCCGCCGCGGGCCTAGAGCCCCAGGGAACCCGCCCGCCGCCACTTGCTCCTCTGAAACGCCGCGCGTCCCCTCCCCAGCCCGGAACCCCTGGCCTGGCGCGTGCTCCACCACCAGCTTCACCGACGTGGCCCCGACGGGGAGCGCAGCCGGACGTGGCGGTGGGACTCGCGCGGGAGTCCGAGGAAGGCCGGGGCGTGGGTGCAAACCCCACTCGTTCCTCGTGTTAGGAATTCCGCCTGGACGCTCAGCCATAACTCACCCACACGTGAGTCTTGCTCCCCTCCCTGCCTCGCGCGCTCGAGTCAGCCACCTTCTGGGTGGTGTTATCCTGGGCAGTGTTTTTTAGTATGGTCCTGGCACTGTGCCAGGCACTTTCGGTACGAAATCTTCCTTCACCCTCTCCACAGCCTGATGAAAAGTGCTCTCACGTTTCCCACGACTGCGACCCAAAGAAGTAATTTGTCCCCGGTTTCCTACTGAGAAAGTAGTACAATTTAAGATTTAAACTCTGAGCTGACGTCACAACGCGGTATTTCTTTCCGTGGGCCCGGCAGATTCTATGAACTTATAAACATCTTACCAACAGTGCTGCTGGAAGAGTCACAGACACTGATCCACTTTTCCGAATTTGGGGAGGAGGTTATTTCCAAGAGATGAGATTGCGGAGACAGGCAGTGAAACATTGACTTTTCCTAATCTGATTTTATTGGGTAGACCAGACTTCCAGCCCTGGCTCTGCCCCCAGCTGAGCTGTTGGGCTTCTGCCATGTCCCACCTTCTTAGGCCTCATCTCCCTGTTTCTGTGTCTCGAATGAAAAGGTTTGGCTCTTGGAGTCTGTCTGCAGCCCCGATTTTTGAAAAGCAATGATGTCGTTTTTTTTTTTTTTATTTTGAATTTAGTTCCCAATTTTAAAATCAGGAAGTTGCACAAAAATGCAGACTTTAGGCGTGTTCTGAAAAGTTGAAAGAATTGGCAACGTTTGGTTCATGGTGGGTTCTAGCAACTATCAGCTGGAGCCAAGTCAGATGTGTCCCCTTGACCCTGGGATGATGCTCTTCAATTTTCCACAGTCCCCACCACTCCCATATGCCCCACTCCACTGACTTTTGAAGATAAGATAGGCATTCAAGTGTGCAGTTCCAGACTAGGTAATCTCATGACCTACTAGACAATCTGAAAATTCAGTTGTAATTAAGATTAACCAGATTCCTAAAAAATAGAGACAAAGAATTTTACATGAATATTTATAGTGGTCATTGATCAGGGTCTTGCTACCTAGAATCCAAACTCTCATAAAAGCCGAAATGGCCCAATACTCACTGTCTTCACCCTCTGGCATCCCCAACATCATCATTTGACCTCAGTTCAGTCCATCAGAGATTACTGTCCAGGTCTTTGAATCCAGAGTCTGTGACTCAACAGGAGACATTTTAGAAATAATGCCATTATCTGTCTCACTTTATCTATTTGTAAAGTGATGTTTGTGTTCATAGGCAACAATGCTAGAGGTGACAGGTGGACATGCCCGGTAACAGTACCAAGTGGTGTCCTACATGGCCTGTGTGACATGTTCTGGTTCCAGCTACCCTACCTGTTTGATGAACCTGATTCTCCAGTCTTCCTGTCTCTTTTGGTTTGCTACTTGCTGGCCTTCCAAGACATCTCTCTTCTGATTAAACGAACAGAATTGGTTTCAGTGTTTGCCACCAAAACTCTGATCCAGTGACTTTTGGGGTGCTCCAGGTCTGCCGCCCTTCCACTAATTGGATTAATGAAAAGTGGGCACAAGTGTCTTTATTCTGCTTTTATCTTGGAATTTTAAAGTATGCTATATATTTTTTTAAAGATTTTATTTATTTGACAGAGAGAAACACAGCCAGAGGGGGAACACAAGCAGGGGGAGTGAGAGAGGAAGAAGCAGGAAGCCCGATGTGGGGCTCGATCCCGGGTCTCTGGGATCATGACCTGAGCCGATGGCAGTCACTTAACCAACTGAGCCACCCAGGCTCCCCAAAGTATGCTATACTTTTTACCTGCACTTTAAAAAAAAAAAAGTTTTATTTATTTGTTTGAGAGAAAGAGAGAGAGAGAGAGAGAGAGAGAGCGAGCATGAGCTGGGCGAGGGGAGAGGCAGAGAGAGAGGGACAAGTAGAATGTCCCCTCTGCCCCCCCACTGAGTGGGGCTGATTCCCGACACCGAGATCAGGAGCACGACCAGCCAGAGCAGAAGTCAGATGTTCAACCCACTGGGCCACCCAGGTGCCCCTTTACTAGCACTTTTAAAGACTTTGTTTTACTCTGAATCCAATGTGCAATTCTTTTAAAAGATGGAATTATTTTCCCTTATTAATCATATTAGCGAAGATCATGAGTAAATAAACATTGCCCTCAATGCTGGTGAGGGCACAATGAGATGAGCCCCCTCCTCAGGTGGTGTAATTTTGAGACACCGCCAAGGAAAGGAATCTGTCAGTATGTTAACAGAAGCTATGAAAGATAGCCTTTCCCCCGAGTGGTTCCACCTCCAGGAAGGAACTGATGCTGAGGGAATCTGAAATGAGAAGTAGGATTTCTCCACTGAGGTATTTATCATCAACTTTAGGCATTAAAGTTAGGTTTATGACGAGTTTTACATAACACTGAAGCTGCTCATGATCCAATGCTACACAAATCAGGATACAAAATGCCGTCCATGTATAATCCCAACAAGGTGAAACCACAGGGAAAAAATCTAGAATTTATAAAATTACCCCTAGATATTAGCCATGGGCAATTATACTTGCCTTCTTTACACTTTACTATAATTTTAATGTCTTATAACTGGGCATGCCTTCCTCTTACTTAGGAAAAAAGAATATTTAATAATTGCAAATACACAGAATTAGTAACTAGAAAAACATGAGGCTCTGTTTCACACAGTGTCTCATTTATAATGCATACGTAATCAATATTTGAGGTAAGAACAAAGGTAGAAGGAAAGGAGGGAGGGAAGAAGGGATTCACCAAGAATGATGAATTAAGGGATTGCAATTATTCTGTCATTTGCTTAGTTTGATGGCATATATAGAAACAAAACAGTGCATTCTTACATTTTTAAGATTTTATTTATTTATTTGAGAGAGAGAGAGAATGGGGGGAGGGGCGGAGGGAGAAGGAGAAGCAGGCTCCTCGCAGAGCAGGGAGCCTGATATGGGACTCAGTCCCAGGATCCTGGGATCATGACCTGAGCAGAAGGCAGACGCTTAACCAACTGAGCCACCCAGGCATGCCCTAAATTGTTTTATTAAGTCATGTTGTTTTTGAGCAGTTCCCAGTTGTGGTATGTGGCAAAACATTGAATATCTTTCTCATTGGAGGAGTAACATGGAACCAGCTCAAATTTTTTCCTGTCCCAGGACATCAGAGAGAGATCTGAGAAGGTGGAAGAACCACAGGGTGTTGGCGTTCAAGACAAGGAACACCTGTGATTGTACCCCGCTCTTTGAGGCCCCCAAAGTCCAAGAGTTTGGAACAGTCTCTAATTGCCATAGGAGAATCTTACTTGTTGGCACTCAAAGCACAAAGACTAAGGTATACAGGGTTGGATTTACATAAGTCAGGAGACCAAAGTTACATTTGTGCAGTCCTATAATTGTTTGGTGTTTGTTCATAAAGTAATAGTCCCTGGGGCAGTAACCTCCCTGCTCCGGTCCTCGATGAGTCTAGATGGCCCGAGTCCTTGTTCTTTGTTTACAATTTCCTGGCTCTGGATTATCTTTAAAGTCGAGGGAAAGACAAGAACTCTACTAGCCGGTTGATTCTATTGGAAGGGATCTTCATCTCAGAGATTGTGTGCTTAAAAGCCTGTGCTTAAAACTTGTGTTCTTAAAGTTGGGGGTTTGTCGTTGTTGTTCATTCCAATAGTTCTCGAAGTATGGCTCAGTGGCCCCGCACATCCTTTCAGACAGATTTCAAGATCGAAACGATTTTCATAAACACGTGAATACATCATTTGACTACTTCACTCTCTTTTTCTTTCTCTCATGGGCTTGCTGTGGAATTTTCCAGAGCTCTGTGTGTGATGCTGTCACAGCTGGAGCACAGACCCAGGCAGGATGCAGAAGACCTCTGAAGCCAGATGTGAAAGAGGTTTCTATAGTTATAAGACCATGCCAGATTTCTTCCCAATTTTTGTTTTGCTTGAGAAAATAGAGTTATATTGTAATAAAAATAAGATATTTCATTTTACATGTGATCAGTTTATTTTTTAATAAATTGATAAGATACTTAAAATTTTTAAATTTTCTTTTCTAATACAGTACAACGGGTAGTTGAAAGTCAGAGAAACAGATGCTCTCTGGAGCCCTCCGTAGTTTTTAAGATCATTTGAAGAGTGTCAAAAAAGTCCCAAGGCCAAAAATTTGGAAAGCACTGGTCTAAGCTATTACAGAGCCAGTAAGTTCTAAATAACCTATTCTTCCTTTGAGGAATTTCATCATAACTATGGCAACTAGTCTGTGTCACTGAATGCAGGAAGTGGTCCAAAAACAGAAACAGCAGGCTTGTTTGACTTTTTCCATTTGTGAGATTTAGAGCTCCCTTCCTGTTACTTACTCTAGGCTTGACTTACTTTATGCCCACTGTGTTTCCATAGCCAGGACACCGGATGAGGCTTCAGAGTTTCTGCGACCGTGTCTTCGCCTCCCCCCATCTCCCTGAGCCCAGTTTTCCCCAGGAAACACAGGAACGGTGGTTCCGGATTGCCCTTGAGGTAGTCATAGAGCCAGTCATAGAGCTAATGAATATGCAAGCATTTTGCAAACTCGTTTGTGCTTTGAAGGTAGAAGCATGCTACTATCACACATTTCAACCCCCAGGCAGACATGTGACAAAAATGGAAATTCTCTCTTCAGCTGATATTGTTTGATGCTTTGGATTTAAGCCCATGGGATGTGGGTAAATGTGAGACAAATATTAATAGGGGCACCTGGTTGGCTCAGTGGGGAGAGCACGTGACGCTTGACCTTGGGATTGTGAGATCGAGCCCCATGCTGGGCATAGAGCTTACTTGAAAAACTATGAATAGTGTTTGGGGTGTTGTTAGACTTTTTTCCACAAACCTTTTTTTGCAGGCTTCTTTACAGATTTGAAGGACGTGTAGGGAAGGCCATAAAGGGGGAAGGGAGGGGGAGGGGGAAACGATAGAATAGCATCTGACCTTCACTGTCAAACATGTCCTATAACAGTCACATCTCCCCTGGGACTGCTCCCACACAATAGATAATCCTTCCTTGGTAAGCTTTAACTATTATTTAATAGCTATTCAGTAGGTCCAAGGGGGATCCCTTTGAAAGAGAAAATGCAAAACATACAAGATAGCATAATACTGGTTCTTTAAATTTAAAATCTCTTTGGTCAGCAGAGAAAGAAGGTATCTTCTGTTAAGTGGCCACTAAAGTTTACTGGAGTAAATAATAGTATTTTAAAAACACAATTCTTAAATTTGTGGCTCTATTAGCAAAGACATGACCTTTTCCAAGGACAAATAGTAAAAATAGCAGATCTGTAAATATATATTGGGGCATGTGCTGCTGGGCTTAAAACTCAGGCTCATAATGTAGATAGCACTCATGTCTGAGCCTACTCAGGCTGCCCTCACAAAACGCCACAGAGTGCGTGTGTTTAAACAACAGAAATTTTTACTCATTGGAGACTGGAAGTCACAGTCAAGGGACTGGTTGATTCCTTTCCTATCAGAGCTCTCCTTCTGACTTGGGGTCACTCCCCTTCTTGCTGTGTCCTCACATTGGTGGGAGCAGGGGGAGAACTCTCGCTTCCTCTTTTTTTTAAAAGGTTTTATTTAACTTTGTTTTTTAATATTTATTTATTTTAGAGAAAGAGAGAGAGAGCATGCCAGCAGGGGAGGTAGAAGGAGAGAGGGAGAGAGAGAGAATCTGAGGAAGACTCCCTGCTAATAGCAGAGCCTTTTGTGGGACTTGATCTTAACATGGCTGAGATTGTGACCTGAGCCGAAAACAAGAGTCCAACCCTCAATCCACTGAGCCACCCAATCATCCCAGATTTTATTTTATTTTTAAGTAATCTCTATACCCAACGTGGCATTAAACCAATAACCTGGAGATTAACGGTCACGTGCTCCACTGACTGAGCCAACCAGGTACCCCCATCTGTTCCTCTTCTTTCTTTCTATGTTTTCCATAACCCAGCCAACCTATCCCAACTGCCCCCCCCCACTCCCCAGCAACCTTCAGTATCTTTCCTGAGATTAAGAGTCACTTATGGTTTGTCTCCCTTCCTGGTCCCATCTTATTTCATTTTTTTCCCTCCCTACCCCACACGATCCCTCACCCTGCCTCTCAAATGCCTCATATCAGAGAGATCATATGATAATTGTCTTTCTCTGATTGACTTATTTTGCTGAGCATAATACCTTCCAGTTCCATCCATGTCATTGCAAATGGCAGGATTTCATTCTTTTTGCTGGCTGCATAGTATTTCATTGTAGATATATACCACATCTTCTTTATCCATTCATCTGTTGATGGACATCTAGGTTCTTTCCATAGTTTGGCTCTTGTGGACATTGCTGCTATAAACATTGGGGTGCATGTGCCCCTTTGGATCACTACATTTGCCCTTTAGGGTAAATGCCCAGTAGGGCAATTGCTGGGTCACAGGGTAGCTCTATTTTCAACTTTTTGAGGAATCTCCACACTGTTTTCCAGAGTGGCTGCACCAGCTTGCATCCCCACCAAGAGTGTAGAAGGGTTCCCCTTTCCCCACATCCTCACCAACATCTGTTGTTTCCTGATTTGTTAATTTTAGCCACTCTGATTGGTGTAATGTGGTATCTCCCTGTGATTTTGATTCGTATTTCCCTGATATTGAGGGATGTTGAGCACTTTTTCATGTGTCTATTGGCCATTTGGATATCTTCTCTGTAGAAATGTCTGTTCATGTCTTCTGTCCATTTCTTGATTGGATTGTTTGTTCTGTGGGTGTTGAGTTTGATAAGTTCCTTATAGATTTTTGATACTAGCCCTTTATCTGCTATGCCATTTGCAAATATCTTCTCCTGTTCTGTTGGTCGTCTTTTGGTTTTGTTGACTGTTTCTTTTGCTGTGCAAAAGCTTTTGATCTTGATGAAGTCCCAATAATTCATTTCTTTTTTCCTTGTTTCCCTTGCCTTTGGCAATGTTTCTGGGAAGAAGTTTCTGCAGCTGCGGTCGAAGAGGTTGCTGCCTGTGTTCTCAAGGATTTTGATGGATTCCTGTCTCATATTGAAGTCTTTCATCTGTTTGGAATCTATTTTTGTGTGTGGTGTAAGGAAGTGGTCCAGTTTCATTCTTCTGCATGTGGCTGTCCAATTTTCCCAACACTATTTGTTGAAAAGACTGTCTTTTTTCCATTGGACATTCTTTCCTGCTTTGTTGAAGGTGAGTTGGCCATAGAGTTGAGGGTCTATTTCTGGGCTCTCTATTGTGTTCTGTTGATTTATGTGTCTGTTTTTGTGACAGTACCATACTGTCTTGATGATTACAGCTTTGTAATAGAGCTTGAAGTTTGGAATTGTGATGTTGCCAACTTTGGTTTTCTTTTTCAACATTCCTCTGGCTATTTGGTTCCTTATAAATTTTAGGATTATTGTACCATTTCTTTGAAAAACATTAATGATATTTTGATAGGGATTTAAGTAAATGTGTAGATTGCTCTAGGTAGCATAAACATTTTCACAATATTTATTCTTCAATCCATGAGCATGGAGCGTTGTTCTATTTCTTTGTTTTTTCCTCAATTTCTTTCATGAGTACTTTATAATTTTCTTAGTATAGATTCTTTGCCTCTTTGGTTGGGTTTATTCCTAAGTATCTTGTACTTTTGGGTGTGATTGTAAATGAGATTGACTTCTTAATTTCTCTTTCTTCTGTATTGCTTTTGGTGTATAGACATGCAACTGATTTCTGTGCACTGATTTTTATATCCTGACACTTAACTGAATTCCTGTATGAGTTTTAACAGTTTTGGAGTGGAATCTTTTGGGTTTTCCATATAAAGTTTCATAGCATCAGCAAAGAGTGAGAGTTTGACTTCTTTGTTGATTCAGATGCCTTTTATTCCTTTTTGTTTTCTGATTGCTGAGTCTAGGACTTCTAATACTATGTTGAATAGCAGTGGTGATAGTGGACAACCCTGCTCTGTTCCTGACTTTAGGGTAAAAGCTCTCAGTTTTTCCCTATTGAGAATGATGTTTGCTGTGGGTTTTTCATAGATGGTATGTATTGAGGTATATACCCTCTATCCCTCCACTGTGAAAAGTTTTGATCAAGAAAGGATGCTGTATGGGGCACCTGGGTGTCTCAGTCATTAAGCATCTGCCTTCATCTCAGGTCATGATCATGGAGTCCTGGGATCGAGCCCCACATCAGGCGACCTGCTCTGTAGGAAGCCTGCTTCTCCCTCTCTTACTCCCCCTACTTGTGCTCCCTCTCTGGCTGTGTTTCTCTCTGTCAAATAAATAAATAAAATCTTTCTTTAAAAAAAAAAAGGATGCTGTACTTTGTCAAATGCTTTTTCAGCATCTATCAAGAGGATCATATGGTTCTTGTTCTTTCTTTTATTAATATACTATATCACATTGATTGATTTGTGGATGTTGAACCAGCCTTGCATCCCAGGAATAAATCCCACTTGGTCGTGGTGAATAATCCTTTTAATGTCTGTTGGATCCTATTAGCTAGTATTCTGGATCATCAAGGATATTGGTCTGATAAACCATTGATGGGGTCTTTGTTTGGTTTTGGGTTCAAGGTAATGGTGGCCTCATAAAATGAGTTTGGAAGTTTTCCTTCCATTTCTATTTTTTGGAACACTTTGAGGAGAAGAGGTATAAATTCTTCTTTAAATGTTTGGTAGAATTCCCCTGGGAAGCCGTCTGGCCTTGGGCTCTTGTTTGTTGGAAGATTTTTGATGACTGCTTCAATCTCCTTACTGGCTATGGGTCTGTTCAAGTTTTCTGTTTCTTCTGGTTCAGTTTTGGTAGTTTATATGTCTCTCGGAATGCATCCATTTCTTCCAGATTGTCAAGTTTGCTGGTGTATAGCTGCTCATAATATGTTATTTCTTTGGTGTTGGTTATGATCTTTCCTCTTTCATTCATGATTTTATTAATTTGGGTCCTTTAGCTTTTCTTTTTGATAAGTCTGGCCAGGGGTTTATCAGTCTTATTAATTCTTTCAAAGAACCAGCTCCTAGTTTTATTGATTTATTCTACTGTTCTTTTGGTTTCTATTTCATTGATTTCTGCTCTGATCTTTATTATTCTCTTCTCCTGCTGGGTTTAGGCTCTCTTAGCTATTCTTTCTCCAGCTCCTTTAGGTGTAGGGTTAGGTTGTGTACTTGAGACCTTTTTTGTTTCGTGAGAAAGGCTTGTATTGCTATATACTTTCCTTTCAGGACTGCCTTTGCTGTGTCCCAATGATTTTGAACAGTTGTGTTTTCATTTTCATTTGTTTCCATGACTTTTTAAAATTCTTCCTTGATATCCTGGTTGGCCCATTCATTCTTTAGTAGGATGCTTTTTAGCTTCCATGTATTTGAGTTCTTTCCAACTTTCCTCTGGTGGTTAAGTTCTAGTTTCAAAGCATTGCAGTCTGAAAATATGCAGCAAATGATCCCAACCTTTTGGTACTGGTTGAGTCCTGATTTGTGACCCAGGATGTGATCTATTCTGGAGAATGTTCCATGTCCACTAGAGAAGAATGTGTATTCGGTTGCTTTGGGATGGAATGTTCTAATTATATCTGTGACATCCATCTGGTCCACTGTGTCATGTAAAGTCTTTATATTCTTGCCCATCTTTTGCTTAAATGATCTGTCCATTTCAGTGAGGAGGGTATTCAAGTCCTCTGCTATTATTGTATTATCATCAATGTGTTTCTTTCATTTAGTTATTAATTGATTTATATAATTGGCTGCTCCATGTTAGGGGTATGGATATTTAAAATTGTTAGATCTTCTTGTTGGACAGACACTTTAAGTATGTTATAGTGTCCTTCCTCATCTCTTACAATAGTCTTTGGCTTAAAATCTAATTTGTCTGATGTAAGGATTGCCATCCCAGCTTTCTTTTGTGTCCATTAGCATGGCAAATTGTTTTCCGCCCTGTCACTTCGAATCTGGAGATGTCTCTGGGTTTAAAATGAGTTTCTTGGGGCGCCTAGGAGGCTCAGTTGGTTAAGTGACTGCCTTCGGCTCAGGTCATGATCCCGGAGACCCGGGATCGAGCCCCACATCGGGCTCCCTGCTTGGCGGGAAGCTTGCTTCTCCCTTTCTCACTCCCGCTGCTTGTGTTCCCTCTCTAGCTGTGTTTCTCGCTGTCAAATAAATAAAATCTTTTAAAATAAAATAAAATAAAATAAAATAAAATAAAATAAAATAAAATAAAATGAGTTTCTTGCAGACAGCATATTGATGGGTCTTGTTTTTTTAATCCGTTCTGATACCCTGTGTCTTTTGATTATGGCATTTAGCCCAAATATATTCAGGGTAACTATTGAAAAATATGAATTTAGTGACATTGTATTGCCTGTAAGGTGATTATTACGTTACATTGTCTCTCTTTGTTTCTGGTCTGTTACTTTTAGGCTCTCTCTTTTCTTGGAGGACCCCTTTTGACATTTCCTCTAGGACTGGTTTGATGGTCGCAAATTCTTTTAGTTTTTGTTTCTTCTGGAAGCTTTTTTCTCTCCTTCTATTTTCAGTGACAGCCTAGCTGGATATAGTATTCTTGGCTGCTCATTCAGTGCTCTGAATATATCATGCCAGTCCTATCTTCTGTGGATAGGTCTGCTGCCAATCTACTATTTCTGCCATTATATGTTACAGACCTCTTCTCCTGAGCTGCCTTCAGGATTTTTATCTTTGTCACTGAGACTTGTAAGTTTTACTATTAAAAGGATGGAATGTTAAAAAAAAAAAGGGATTTTTATTTTTATTTTTATTGATTTTGAGGGGGGTTCTCTGTGTCTTCTGGATTTTGATGCTTGTTTCTTCACCAAATTCTCTGCTATAATTTGCTCCATTATACCTTCTGCCCCTCTCTTTCTTTATTCTTCTTCTGGGATCCCAATTATTCTAATATTGTTTCATCTTATGGTATCACTTATCACTCGAATTCTCCACTTGTGGTCCAGTAATTGTTTGTTTCTCTTTTTCTCAGCTTCTTTATTTTCCATCATTTGGTCTTCTGTGTCACTAATTGTCTCTTCTGAGCATTATTTACCCTAGCAGTAATAGCCTCCATTTTGATTGTACCTCATTCATAGCTTTTTTGATTTCAACTTGGTTAGATTTTAGTTCTTTTATTTCTCCAGAAGGGGATTTTATTTCTCCAGAAAGGGATTCTCTAATATTGTCCATGCTTTTTTTGAGCCCAGCTAGCACTTTGATAATCGGCATTCTGAACTCTAGTTCTGACATATTACTAATGTCCCTGTTGATCAGGTGCCTAACTGTTGGTACTGCCTCTTATTCTTTTTTTTTTTTGAGGTGAGTTTTTCTGCCTTGTCATTTTACGCAGATAAGAATAGATGAATGAGAGAACAAAATACTACAAGGGTTGCAATGACCCCAGAAAAATATACCCTAGCCAAATCAGAAAAAAACTAAAACCGGGGGGAGAAGAAAGGGAAAAAAAAATCTGTATCTCTATCTATATCTATTTGTATCTCTCTATATATATGATTAGACTAGTGAATAGAACAGAGCCACACATTTGATTTTGGGTGTATTTTGTTCTGTTAGAAGAAACTGACTCCCAGATTTTTAAAGAAATAAAAAACTTATATATGTATAAAAATAAGAATATACATGATGAAGGGATGGAATATGACTGTAAAGATGAAAATTTAGGCGGCGCCTGGGTGGCTCAGTTGGTTAAGCCACTGCCTTCGGCCCAGGTCATGATCCCGGAGACCCGGGATCGAGCCCCACATCGGGCTTCCTGCTCAGCAGGAAGCCTGCTTCTCCCTCTCTCACTCCCCCTGCTTGTGTTCCCTCTCTAGCTGTGTTTCTCTCTGTCAAATAAATAAAAAAATCTTTAAAAAAAA
>PITA01019623.1:0-15551 GCA_004023965.1 Spilogale gracilis
CCTGGGTGGCTCAGTTGGTTAAGCAACTGCCTTCGGCTCAGGTCATGATCCTGGAGACCCGGGATCGAGCCCCACATCGGGCTCCCTGCTCGGCGGGAAGCCTGCTTCTCCCTCTCTCATTCTCCCTGCTTGTGTTCCCTCTCTCACTGTGTTTCTCTCTGTCAAATAAATAAATAAAATCTTTAAAAAAAAAAAAAAAAAAAAAAAAACAAAGTATGTTGTCATTTTCAGAGTAAGTCTTACTCTTCTTTTGTTAAATTTATGCCTAAGCACTCTCTTCTTTTTGATGCTATTGCAAATGGATTTATTTTCTTCATTTTATTTTCAGGTTCTTCATTACAAGTAAACAGAAATACAATCTTTTTTTATATTGGTCTTATATCCCACAAACTTACCAAACTTGTTCATAAGCTCTGATAGTGTTTTAGTGCATTCCTTAGGAGCTTCTATATGTAAAATCATCTTGTCTACAAATAGTTTTAATTCTTCCTTCCCAATCTAGGTGTCTTTTATTTATTTATTTGTGTGTGTGTGTGGTTTGGGTTTGGTAGGCTTTGGGTTTTGTTTGTTTGCCTAACTGCCATCTATGCCTAGAACTTCCAGTACAATGTTGACTCGAGGTGGTAATGGTGGCTATCCATGCCTCATTCCTGATCTTAGAGAGAAAGCTTTTAGTATTTCACCATTAAGTATGACATTAGCTGTTATATGTTTAAGTGTAAAAATTTCAGCCTGGAATTGATAATATTATGAGGCTTCTCTTGAGTAGTTAAGAGAAGGAATGACACAAAATGTTCAATATGTGAAAGGAGCACAGATATGTCCGTGAACTGCCCTTGGAGTATGGAATGCTCGGCATTCCCTGTGAGGAACAGGGCCTGCTGGGCGCTTGGGGTAGACTGCTCTCTGAATTCACCAAGACTCAGCCATGATTTTCCTCAAACCTGTTTACGCAGGTCGTCCTTATGTAAATACATACCTTAATTAAATGTTATTTAAACCATTGGAATAGGAGTTAAAAAAGAATTGTTTTTATGAAACAAGTGTTGGATTTTTGGGGACAATCATTGTTAAATTAGGCATGGGCAAAAATCACTGTATGATATTGGGGGGGGGTGTATGAAAATCTGCAAGCAGTAGGTTTTCAGTCCCTGTTTCACTTGATAGAAACAGAAACTGAGAATCAGAAAAGTAGAGAGGGTATTAAGGGGTAATACAAAAAAGATGATATGCACATCATCCAGTAGACCCATAATGCAAGAAAAAGGACAAATGGAATGAATGCATGTTTTATGTTAAAATACAATGTTCAGGTATGTCTGCATCATTTTTTGGATCCATTCTTTACTGATCTTTGTCAATCAAGCAACTTACTGCCAGGGCTGAAGGCACTGGAAGAGGGCTTCTTCTGGGACACAAATTCAGTGGTGGTTACCTGGGCAGGTGTGACAAGATGTCACTTTTTCCTATCTCCCTATTACCATCTGGGTTTTGGTTTTTTTCCCAAAATGTTCCAGTGAGTACACACTGCTTTTACAGCAGAGAAAATATGTAATAAAATGCCCCTTTTTTTTTTTAAGACCCAGATTCTATTACTTCCTGCTAACAATGGGAAGGAATCCAGAAATGCTGCCCTGTCCTGGCCACCATGGTTCCTGGAGCCAACAAAGCACCCCAACACTATGAAGGTCAACAAGAATAAGGAAAAGGAATAATACAGAACACCAAACTAATCAGGACTCCTTGGCTCATTTTCTTTGCGAGTTAATTACCACTGAAATTGACTCCCTGATTTGGATGTAGCTGAGACAGGCCCCTTCATGGAGCTCTTCGGTTCACCTGCTAAAAGGCAGGCTTGTTTCGGAAGAAGGTTCAAGTAACACCACACCAGGCAAACCTCGGTTTCCTGGGAGAGGACCAGAATTCAGAGTATTTTTGCAGAAACGCAGTGTTTCTGCTTCACACCACACAGGATGAGGGGGCTGACAGGCGCATCTTCTGAACCTAAATTCCTTCACCACCACCCTGGCTTCTTCATCCCAGCCCTGTGCTAGGTTTACAGTAGGCATTTAATAACAGAATGAATGCTGCACTTGACGTTAAGAAAATCACAAGAGAAAATACTTTGGAAGCAGGACAAAAACCCCACCCACAAAGAGACCTGCCCCTGGGCCATGCAGACCTGTGTCATCCAAGGGTCACGTTCTGCTTGACGGTGACCCTGAGCGCTCTGGCCACGCCTCGTCAGTGCAAGGAATCACCCATCTCGGGGCCTGTGGTCCTCAGCTTGGCCGCCCAGTTACCCCAATGTCGGGGAACGACTGCAGTGCTCAGTCACACCAACTGGCTCAGGACTGAAGCTCAAAGGGTGGAAGGAGGTTTGTTCTATGTTAGGTCTCAAGAAGACGGATCGGCCTCCAGACTCAAAACAAGAAGTCACAGGGGGTGGAGTGCGGGGGGGAGGCCAGGCCGAGTTAGCTCTTGGGGAGAAGGGAGAACCTCCTCCAAAGGCTGGTCCTGAACGAGACACATGGGCATGTGTGGGTCTATCTCCTTCCAGCTGCTGGCAGTCCCGGGACGAACGCTCCTATAGGACAGCAGGGGAGGCTAGCCTGTCCCCCCACGTCCCCCCTGCAACTCCAGCACCCTCACTTCCTCTCGGAGAAAGGCACAAACAGAACCATGCCAGGGACCGCCCCCCGGGGGGAGCTCCGAGGACCCCACACGTGCGCACATCAGACACGCAACGCACTCAGACTTGTACTTCCATCCGTGTCCACAATTACTCCTCGTGCTTTAGGCAGACAGACCGTGTGTGTGTGTCTGTGTGTGTGTCTGTGTGTGTAAGCCATGGCAGAAATCTTCCCAAATGTGGCCAAATGTCCTCAGGGGTCACCCCTTTGGAGGCAGAGGGTATTGTACAGAATTAATTTGTTTCCTACTTTAATTTTTTCTTTTTTTTTTTTTTTTAAGATTTTATTTATTTGTCAGAGAGAAACACAGCGAGAGAGGGAACACAAGCAGGGGGAGTGAGAGAGGGAGAAGCAGGCTTCCCGCCGAGCAGGGAGCCCGATGTGGGGCTCCATCCCGGGTCTCCGGGATCATGACCTGAGCCGAAGGCAGTCGCTTAACCAACTGAGCCACCCAGGCGCCCCTAATTTTTTCAATACTGTACTGTGAATGAGCATATATCCCATTTCTGTTCAGAAAAAGTTCAAGTGCACAATTTTTTTTTAAAGATTTTATTTATTTATTTGTAAGAGCACAGAGGGAGAAGCAGACTCGCCGCTGAGCAGAGCCCAACGTGGGGCTTGATTCCTGGGATCATGACCAGAGCCAAAGGCAGACGCTTAACTGACTGAGCCACCCCGGTGTCCCCAAGCGCACCATTTTTAAAAGTCTTTCTAAGACAAGTCGTGTGAACAGCCTCAGAGCAGGACACACGATTAACCTCACCTCGATTCCCTTCACAGCACTGAGTACGAGTGCCTCCACATTACAAGGGAACAGAGCAAGGATGAGAGAGTCGACAGAGCGGCCCAAGGTTATCCAGCCAGCCCAAGGCCAAAGCTGAAAAAGGGGTGTCCTCACACCTGGGAAAAGGCTTTTCTGGTGTTTCCTGAAGGCAGCAGAGAGCATGAATAGGAGGAGAGGGAAGAGGGGGAGCCGCTCACACATGGCAAGGCAGATGCCTATCCATCTTACTCATTTGATTATAAAATATTTCTGAACCACCAGATGGTATAATAGCAACTACAGACGCCCTGATACTTTTCTTCATTTCTTTGCACAGGGCTCCATATCAGGGACGTGAAGAGTGATATCCAAGAAGCTATTCCGGAGTTCCATAAAGACAATAACTGTAGAACTGAAGAGACGCAGTGTGGTGCACCTGCTTCCCAGATGTGCATTTGTTCACGCTTCCCAGATCAGCGGGCCTTAGGCTAATCCCAAGACACCTGGGGGCACTTGGGCAGAGCCTGCCAGGGCCCCTTCCTGGTGCAGCCGGCTGCCCGGGGATCAGAGCTCTGTTACATAATTAATCCCCGGCTCGGAGGCACAGCGCTCTGCCGGCTGGCACAGGGACAGGCCGTGGGGGGAACGAACATCAAAGACCACGTCTTCCTTGTCCTCCAAGATCAAAGCCGCGGGGTTGATGAGTTCACCATAGCACTCTGTCTTCTGCTTGGCTTATCCTGCCTTTTTTGTTTCTTGTTTAGTTTTTAATAAGAGACCCTTCATCCCTGCTCCTTCAACAGCTCCATAACCTAGTTAAAAACACAAGAGGTCAGGGCTCTTTGTAGAGGCGCTAGCCGGGCTCAGACTGGGCGACGTGTGACTTCAAAGACCTGGTGCCCTGATGTTCTCAATAAACCAGAGAGCAGCACAGGTCTTCCTGAGCCGGAGGCTGACTCTTAAATTACTTGCTTAGGAGAGTGCAGCCGCGGGCCATTTATCCAGCCTGTGCCAGAGAGACTGAGATGGACCCTTTTCCTCTTTTTTCTGGTCCCCCCTGCATGCCCCTTACCCCTGACCCACCTCCCAACAAGAGAACAGCAGAACGACTTCATCTGCCACTGTGGCTGGTCAGAATGTCCCCCCGCAAGGATGCATTTTGTTTCTGGCCTTTGGTTTTAGTCGTTTCCAATTGCATCACTCTGAGTCAGCAAGGGGCCTTATTCAGTCCGGGTCGACAGTCAAAGGCACCTGCAGCTTGCAAACCCATTCACCAGATCCCATACCCAAAGCCACCCCTCACCCTGAAAATGCCAGCCGTCTAGAAACCTCCAAATCCAGAAGCAAAAGAAAGAACCCTGGGACCGCAGGAATAGCTTACATGGAAGTCGGAGGGCAGACACTAGGCTGACTTCCTGCCCACCTGGTGGCCCACCATCCAAACATTCACCCCTCCCCCCTGCCAGCAGTACCGGGGGAGATGGGTGCCGTCAGTCCTTCACACACTAGTGAGAATTACCAGCAGGTTGCATTCATCTTGCTCCAGAAGACAGCCCCTCTCTGAGGATGGGCCTTCTTAGTGGCGGAGCAGGGGAATGGGGGCTAAGTAACGAGTGTGCTGTGTTTTAGGTAGTAAGACAGGCCTCCGTGAGTTGCTGGAGTGGGCACCTTAGGGAAGAAGAGTCTCTGGCAGGATGGACACATGAGGGGAGGGGGTGCAAAAAGGAATAAAAAGGAACAAAATGTTTCTGTTGTCCTAAAACTCTGGCATTCTCAACCCTGACCTTAGGGGGAGAAGGAAATAGTTCCTCCTTCTCTCTCCTGTCCCACACAGGACCCTGACCCTGACTGGGAGTGGGCCATCACCAAAGCCCGTGTTTCTGCTGCGTGGCTCAGCCATGTCCCGACTTGAGCATCAGCCCGCCCATAAGGGGGATGGAGGACGTGGAGAGGAAAAACAAAATGGCCACGTACATGCCACAGCCTTGGATTCAGGCCACAGGGCAGAGAGAATCCTCAGAGGCCGGGCCAGAACATTCTGGCGCAGCCCCTGGAGGGCAGATGGCCCAGCCCGGGAACACTTTGGTCCTTCACCAGTAACAAAACAAAGCACAACTAGAGAAAGAGAAAGAACCACAGAAAGGAACTTATCAAGTGGCTTCAACCTATCAGCTCTTTACAGACCAGATACCTTAGCATATGCTGTTCTTTACGCCTGGAAGGCGCTCACCCCAACTTCTTCCATGCCAAAAGTCTAGCATCCTTAAAAGCCCAGGCATGCGCACCTCCCTGGGAGGGCTCCCTAACCCCACCCAGGCTGGGTTAATTAGTTCCTCCTGGAGCTCTCTGGGCACTTGTCCCCATGGGCGGTATTACTTATGTACCCCCCCCCCGATCGTGCTGGGGGCCTGGGGCTAGAGCTCTTTACCGCTGGAGGCTGGGACCCAGACCTATCTGGCCTGGCACACGGGATGCTCAGCCTTGGCCTTGGAGAGAACACAGTGAGCCCCCTGGGGAGAAGGAACACAGCCTCTGCCTCCCAGGCTCATTCAGTGTGGAGTCAGGGACTCCTCACCAGCCATGAAATTCCATCCTAAATCATAGCGAATCCTACCTAAATGAAACCGACAGCATCATTGCAAGGAAGGACCCCTTCCTTTAAGTTTAGACTTGGGGATCTTTGCAATATATCTGCATTTTCTCCAGGGTAATTGGAGGGTGCTGCCCCTAAGACAGTGGCATCATTGGGAAGGACCCCCCCTGCTGCCCTCCCCTCACCAGCCCCTGCCCGGCCCCACCCTCCCCGGGGAGGGTACCACACAATCAAGCAGCCACAGAATCACTTCCCAATTTTAACAAAGCCAAGGGCTCCCATTCAGGCTCCTAGGTCTCTGGGCAGCTGCCAGTGTATCTGGGAGAGTTCCTGCTTAAGGACCCAGGCTGCACAAGCCCTCACCCCAGGGATCACCACCAGCCTGACAGAGAGGGCTGATGGCACGAACACAGGTCCGTCTCTGCCGTGATTTCCATTACGAATCCTGACCGCTGGGTTGTCAACCCAGACTGTCAGAAAAATTGCCCAGGACAGCCCACTGAAAGCACAACCCTACTGAAATCCTGTCTCTGGATGCACTACGGTGTAGCGGGCCATCACATGGCATTTAAGACAGATCCAATATAGCATCTAGAATTTATAACAGATGTTTGGGGTGTGGGGGGGTGGGGAATGATTTAGCCCCGAGAACAGAAGTCTGAGGGTTAATTAAGTAAAATCATCATGATTTTTAAAGCTCTTTCTTATCCAGAGGACAGTAAACAGGACAGGCACATGGATACTGGGGAGGAAAGGAGCCACAGGCACTGGGGTTGGCCTGGGAGGGGGGCCGGGCCATCTGGAGTGACAGCCTAAAAGCAAAGCTTTGGGGAGCAACAGCATGGGCCCAGCAAGCTCAGCCCTCTGTGAGCCTGCATATCAGGGGGACAGATGAGGTGCCACCCCGCCAGGAGCATGCTATGCCCACCCACAGCTGGTCTCTCAAATTCACCTCCCTCCTACCGTAAGCAGTATGCTGAGTTAGCCAACAGGAAAGACACACTAACAACCAGAACATCTCTCCCCAAACCTCTGGAAAAGATTATCTTTTACTGAGATCATACAGTTTTTAGCAACAGGCCTCACATATAAGAGCTATTTTTTACGTGGTCAGAACAGTCTGGAGGTCCGCACTGAGGAGCTCCAGGAATAAGGAAAGGGAGTGTCAATATTCTTTCCGTTCAAGGGAGGAAACTGAGCTCCGACAGGTTAGATGACATCTCCAAAGCCACACAGCTGGTGAGGGACGAAATTTCACTCTGAGGTGTGTCTTACTTACGCTCTGCGGGGCAGGCGATGGCGGGGAAGAGAGCAGTGCCGGGACACACCCAGCCACTTGATTCTCACATGTTTGGAAAGTCACAGGATGAGAAACCACGTGACGTCATGGGCCCACAGATCATACCAGATCGACATGATCTAGTGCACGAGCCCTGGACATCATGAAGGCCAGAACCACCAAGAATCCCCGGATTCTGGCATTTCAGCTCTCCAGCCCCTCCCACACATCTCTCAAGCCCAGATCTCTTGGGATAGGCAGAGAGGGGGAGAGTATCAGCCGTGGCTGGGACATGGGAACCCGGCTCCTCAAGGGTTCTGGCAGGAGGAGGAACTGGTGTCAAGTAATCCAAAGAGGACCACTGGCCCGGCGGACCTGCCCAGCGACCCAGAGGCTAAGCCTCACCACCCAGAAGAGGGTAGTGAGCTCCCTAACCTTGCACACTCTGTTCCTCGACCTTCCCTTCTATACAATGAGAATAGCGTCTTACCTCACCATGTCAGTATTTAAAACCTTTTCTTATAAAAAATTGCTAATACATAGAAAACAGAGAGACTAGTATTGTGAGCAGCGGCCCCAGCTTCCGAGGCCGGCACATGGTGCATCCCCTCCACCCCGCCCCCATCGCTCACTGTCTCAGCTCGCCACCGGGCTGCTTGGAGAACCGAGGACACAGCATGAGGAAAGTGCTCAGAACCCCGCAGGTGTAGCTCGTAGTCTACACCAGCAGCCTCTCTTCCTTGCGCGGATTAAGTAAGTGAGCCAACACGAGCCCCGGGCCACGACGGCCACACTCCAGGCAGCCTTGGCCCCGCCACCACGATGCATCACTGTTCTGTCTGTGGGCGGGGCCCCGACACCTGCCTCGGCCTCCTCGCGGGGTGGCTCCCAAGCGGGTCCCCGACAGATGACGGCGCCACCACCAGCTTCTGACGTGACAGCGGTGCAGAGCGAGAAGCGTTCAGTAGAACCCGGACTTTGAGTTTGAATTTGGGTCTTCCCCAGGGCTGGGGACGCGATGCTCGGCGGCGGCGGCAGCTCCCAGGCCTCCCCGAGGTCACGAGGGCCAACAGGAGAGACCCTGACAACCCCGCTGCACCCCCACCGCCATTCTGTTCCTCACATTCAGGACAGTGTTAGATTAACTACACGAGAGGCTCAACGCTTTGTCGGCTGTCAGCTGATGGAAGCATAGGGAGCTTGTTTAAGGCGGGCCAGGCGATAAGCTGCGATGTCTGGTAGGTTACGTGTGTTAAATGCATTGGCGACTCAGGATATTTTCAATTTGCAGTGGGTTGATCGGGGACATCACCTTGCCGCCAGCAGAGGAAGATCGGCACAGGGGCGGGCTCTCCGGACGGCACCCTCCAAAAACACGGTGTCAAGAGGTCTTGCCGAGTTGACTCAGGGCCTGGGTGTGCCCGGCAGGCGACTGTGCCTTCCCATCTTCATACCCCTGCTACCCACATGGAGCAGGGCACAGAGAAGGGGGCCAAACCATCAGTGCTATGGCTCCGTGAGCACCTGCTCGCGCCGAGTGACGCAAACATCATCTTGCTGAGTCCATCCTGCACCCCAAAGCAGCAACTCCCCCCTTTACCGATGGGGAGACTGAGGCTCAAAAGGATGATAATCACATAATATCCAGGCCTGTCAGATTCCAACGTTCACATGCTGTTCCCTGGTGTTGCCGCAATCACTTATCAAAATACTGTCCATTATCCTCCCCTTTGCTTTGTTTAAAAGGACGCACAGTTCCAGGTTCCTGGCATATCCACGAGGTTGTGCAGGCATCACAACCAGGGAGCGTTCTCGCCACCTCCAAGGACACTCCCCACCCCGCTCACCTCCGGCCCTGGCAACCACGGACCCACTGTCTGTCTCTTCAAACTTGCCTATTCCAGATGTCTCATATCAATGAAATTACATGAGATAGGGCCTTTTGCGTCCGGCGTCTTTCACGCAGCCTCCTGTCTTCCTTCTCATTCATGCTGGAGCAAGAGTCAGCACCTCACTCCTGCCCACGGCTCACTGACATCGCATCACGGGGATAGACCACACTTTCTTTATCCATTCACCAGCTCAGGGACATGTGGGTTGTTTCCACTCCTGGCTCTTCAGAATACCACTGCTGTGAACATTCGTGTACGTGTTTGTGGGGGCATGTGTTTTCTTGGGCACATACCTGTGAGCTACGGGTCACACAGTGACTCTATATTTCATTGTTTGAGGAACGCCGCCAGATTGTTCTCCAAAGTGGCTGCCCCAGTGTACATCCCCAGCACCGATGAGAGTTCTAATTTCTCCGATCTTCAGTGACACTTGTTACTGTCCATCTTTTGGGTTCTGGCCATCCCAGCAGATGGTCCGTTCGCGATCCATCACATCTTACCTCTGTGAAATCTCTGTGAAATCTCATGGGCTCTCATGGTCAGTGTGGAAAGGAGGCAGGGAAGAATTTTACCTTTTTTTTAAAAGATTTTATTTTTTCATTTGAGAGAAGGCGCGCACATGAGTGGGGGTGAGGGTAGACAGAGGGAGGGTGAGAGTGAGACGCAGACTCCCCACTGAGCCAGGAGCCCCATGCGGGCCTCGATTCCAGGACCCAGAGATCATGACCTGAGCCGAAGGCAGACGCTCAACTATCTGAGCCACCCAGGCGCCCCAGATTTTACTTCTGACAAACGAGCCAAGTGCAGGCCCAGAGACAATGAATAATCCAACTCAAAGATGATAACACGTCACCTTAATCTCAAAGCAGGACACGACTCCTAGCTCAGCTCCTCCTCTGGTCTGGAGACCAAGCAGAGGCTTCAGGTTTCACGAGGGGCCGAGGAAGGAATCTGGCATTTAGCTCGGCCCCACTGTGAGGTTTACTTGGATCGCAGCACTGACCTGTAACATACCCCAGTCCCCGGGTCTACAGTGCACCGCCCCCAGGAAAGAGCCATCATCTGCAATAAACAAGCACCCGTCTTCAGCTCCTCTAGCTAACAGGACTTAGAACGTTCCCTTATGTTTTTCTAAAAATAGTAAATCCCCTCCCCAAGTCCAAAGATGGTCAGCGATACCTTAATGCAGATTAAGCCAATGCTGCCGAGGCCGGCTCATCCTCCATCCTCGGAGGGCAGGCTCTGACGGGCTTCCTCAGCTCGGGGTCTGGGCCAGGCGCCTCTCTGAGGGCCACACGAGCAGCCCAGGGCACATCTGCAAATGGACCAGGAGCTGGGTGGTGGGAACAAAGGGGTTGGGGGGATTTCGTCAGACCACAGGGAGAGAGAAAGAGCCTGGCATTGAGTAGGAGTCAGGGTCCCTCCTCGTTACCTGCTGTGCACTCCCAGGCAAGCTTCTCAACCTCTCTGAGCCTCGGGCTTCTCACTTATGAAAGACTGATAAAACACCTGTACCACCAAACCTCACAAAGCAGCTACGAGAAGTAGATAAAGTTGTTACAGTCATGGGGAGGGTGCAGGGGAGTTTTTCCAAGTAATACTATTTTTTTCCTTTAAAAATGAGTCATCGGGACCAATAATTATTTATAATTTCACAGCAGGAATGCAGTAACAGTTAAAACCTAACATAATAAAGAACAAAAGCTTTACAAATGTGCATGTTCTTAACCTAGCCATTCTACTTCTAAGAATTAATCCTGAGGCCTAATGACACAAAGTAGCAAGGGCCAAGGGCATAAAAATGTTCATCACAGCATATGGAAAACTTCACTGCTCAGAATTGTCACTGTCCCTTCCCACGGGGGAACAACACTTCTCACCCCACTAACATCAGGTCTCACCATATGGCTTGTTTTAGCCAATGAAATGTGAGGGGGAAGAGAACCACCCTACGGTCCAGCAACTGTACTACTAGGCATTTACCCAAAGGGTACAAAAATACAGATTCAAAGCGGTACCCATTTATAGCAGCATTATCTACAATAACCAAACTAGGGAGAGAGCCCAGATGTCCATCAACTGATGGATGATAAATAAGGAATGGTATATATACTACTCAGCCATCCAAAAAAATGAAATCTTGCCATTTGCAACAACACGGATAGAGCTAGAGGGTATTACGCTAAGCAAAATAAGTCAATCAGAGAAAGCCAAATATTATACAATCTCACTCATATGTGGAATTTAAGAAAGAAAACAGATGAACATATGGGAAGGGGGAAAAGAAGAACAGAGAGAGAGAAACAAGCCATAAGAGACTCTTAATGACAGAGACGGGATTAAAGGATGGTGAAGAGAGGTGGGTGGGCGGCGGGCTAGATGGGCGATAGGGATTGAGGAGGGCACTCGTGATGAGCCCTGGGTGTCGCACGGAAGTGATGAATCCCTGAATTCTACTCCAGCAACCAGTGCTGCACTGTATGTTAACTACCTAAAATTTACATGCATGTATGAATGAAAGAAAGAGGAAAAGATAGTAGGTGAGAGGGCCTGAGAAGTGGTACAGGCAATTTCCACTCCTGAGCAGAAGCTTAACCATTGTGTTGTTCCACCACCTTCTCTCTCTCCGTCATGAGATCAGCAATGTCTCACGTGGGCTGCTCTGCCAGCCTGGGTCCCGGGGGGACGAGGGTAGAGAGCTGAGTCATAGCCAACAGTCAAAGGTCACGTAACCTAACGAGAGAAAACCTACATTGCTGCAAACCAAAAGATTTAGGGGTCATTTGTTACCAGAGCGTATCCTAGGTGACACAGCCATATTCCTACTAACGCAAATGACAAGTCACCTAAACGACCAGCTAAATAACATGATACATATATGTACTAACAACACGCTGTATGTTATAAGATATACACAATGTTTATATGTCATATGCATGCTATATACATCTTATATTTATATATAAATATGGGTATCTCTTATTAGAGATGTGTGTGCATACGTATGTATCTCAACAATATGATGATGTCTACCAAATGTTCCCAGTTCAGAGCTAAAAAAAACTGTTCATCAGCATAGAGAAACATGCTCAATACGCTATTGAGTTAAAAAAGCAGAGTATAAAATAGTATTACTGACTCAGGATTAGTCTCCAAAATAAAAAAAATATCTATAAATCAATAGGAAAAAGATAGTGTACCCCCCAAAAGAAAACTGGACGAAGGAAAAGAACATGCCAGTCACAACGGAGGAAACCAGAAAGGTCGGCAAATACGTTGAAAAGGTGTTCAACCTCACTAGAACTCAGGAATGTACAAATTAAACACCCATGACATATTGTTTCACACACATCAGAGACACAGGTTACCATGCTAACATCAGAGAACACCAGTGCCAGAGAGGTGTAGGGGAAAGGAACCTCTCACTCTCATCGTGGGGAGAATAAACTGCCGCAGGGAAGACGGATTTAATAAGAACCAGTAACTGAGCGTGGACACAGCCGAGGACCCAGCAATTCCCCCGGGAGATCTTCTGTATACCTCCAGGAACCCTCATGGTGTGCTCGTGCTAGTTATTGCTATACAACAAACTATGCTCCCAACTTTGCAGCATAAAACAAACATTCCTATTTCACAGGTTCTTCGAGTAGGAATCTGGCTGGAGCTAACCTCGGGGGGCGGGGGCTCTGGTTCAAGGTCAGTCACATGGTTCCAGCCTGGTTTCTGTCCAGCGCTGCTGGGCTGGGGTGTTGCACCGTCCGGGCTCACTCCTATGGGTGCTGGTAGCCTCCCCAGAGGGTGCCCTCACCATGTGGCAGCTGGCTTGCTCCAGGACAAGGGACCCAAGAGAGGGCAAGAGAGAACCCCCAAGTTGACTACCATAGTCCTTTTATAGTCTAATAAGGTGATATCACAATGCTCTGCTGTTTTCCATCTTGGAATCAAATCAGTAAGTCCAGCCCACACTCAAGTGCAGGGGATCACACGGGACGCCGGGATCACCCGGGACGCCGGGGTCACCCGGGACGCCGGGATCACCCGGGACGCCGGGATCACACGGGACGCCGGGGTCACCCGGGACGCCGGGATCACACAGGGTGCCGGGATCACACTGGATGCTGGATCACACGGGGTGCCGGGATCACTGGGTACCGTGTCCGAGGCTGCCTTCCAAAGCACTCAAGAAAAACACGTGCTCACTACAGCATTCTCTGTAATGGTAAGAACAAACTGCACTTAACTTGGGATTTACTGAGACAAGGGAACTCTATATAGCAGTTAACAAAAGGGAAAAGAAGACCACGAACCGTATCATAGCTCCATAACACTAGGAATATCCCCCAAGACAGTGTTGGATATGTTATCAAAGGCCAAACTACAGGGGTGCCTGGGTGGCTCAGTTGGTTAAGCAACTGCCTTCGGCTTAGGTCATGATCCCGGAGACCTGGGATCGAGCCCCACATGGGGCTCCCTGCTCGGTGGGAGGCCTGCTTCTCCCTCTCTCACTCCCCCTGCTTGTGCTCCCTCTCTGGCTGTGTTTCTCTCTGTCAAATAAATAAAATCTTAAAAAAAAAAAAAAAAAAAAGGCCAAACTACAAAAACAATATGAATAGGGTGCCTGGGTGGCTCAGTCGGTTAAAGCCTCTGCCTTCCGCTCAGGTCATGATCCTGCGGTCCTGGGATCGAGTCCTGCATTGGGCTCCCTGTTCAGTGGAAGGCCTGCTTCTCGCTCTCCCTCTGCCTGCCTGTTGGTCCCCCTGCTTATGCTCACTCGCTCTCTCTCTCTCGCTCTCTCTGACAAAAAAATAAATAAAATCTTTAAAGAAAACAATATAAATAATAAGTAAATTTAGGGGTATTTCTAACACATAAAAACTAATGTTTGTTTAAAGCTCTTACCACACGTGTGGCACAAACCCCAAAACACGGAGGGACACAGCCCTACTCCCCCGGCAGAGAGGTGCCCTGGGGAAGGGGCGGGCAGAGAGAGGGAGAGGGTGGGCTTCAGCTGGCCTGTCATGTAATAAAGCTACAATCTCTTTTTTTGCTAAAATATATACAATTTTTATTATACATATGTGCAGGATACCTATGAAGTCTGGGCACAGAGGGCACTCTTCAAAGCTTTTACAAATTAAAGATGACATCATATCTATCGGCCTATGTTTCCAGACATCTCGGACACCGTTTTGTAGACAGGAATAAGCCTCGAGGGGTATACAACGGAATGCTAACAAGGGTTACATGGGGGGAGGTGCTTACAATTTATAAAGGATTTTTTTTCTCTTTGTTTTTCTGTATTTGCCTATCTTACCAAAGTGATGCACAATTTTGTGCAGGAAAACGAAACATTTCCCTAAAAATTAAGTGAAGCACAATAGTAAAATGTTGAATACCGGAGCACCCAAGTTCTGAGAGCATAAAGGAATTCCAGTTCATCAGGGAAGGTTTGCGGAGAAAACAATGCGTCTTCGGAAAACACAGGGCCCCTGGAAGCTCATCCTAGACAGTGGCCTGCCCCGGGGTGGCCTGGGGAAGTGGCACCTGACATCAGGACCCCAGGGAGCTGTGTGGGAGGCGGCGGCCTGCTTGCCTCCCTGCAGGGAAGGGCTTCCTGCTGCCGGTGTTGGAGGTGAGAGGCTGCTGACGCCAACGTACAAGCTCCCAGGCCCCCAGCACCGGCGACTTGCACCCTACCCTCACCGCCGAGGGCTCACATATTAGCAGGAGTCAAACCAATTCCCAGAGCACAAGCTCCAATGGCTACCGTGAGTTATGACCGCCTGATTGATGCCCTCCTCTACTTCCTGAGTCTACAGTGAAAATACATTACTTTTATCACAGGAGAACAAGTAACTTTAAAAAGAGAAATATCTCTGTCTATATCCACAAGGCCCAAGAGGTTGATGGAAGACGGAGCCTGGCCCTCTCCCCCCGCAGAGTGTCTCCTGGCCTCCACCACCTGCCCAGCTTGGCCAGGCGGGAGTCCCCACCCTCGACATCTGACCACCACAGCCCTAACCGCATTCCGCGCCCCTGACCTTGGATGTAGCATTGATCCTTGGCCTGGCTTCAGCAATGAGCACAACAAGATTCCTCCAACCCTGGAGGTCCCGATGCGTGATGTGCCATCTGCTGCACCATCACCCACCCCCAGTCCCCTGGCTGTCATCCTCCCTCGTCCGGGCTGTGTGTTCTCCCCTCTGCTGCCACAGAGGCCCCGCTCCTGAGTCGGGCTCCCCCACCGCTTACCACGGGTCGGGACGGTTCCTTCCTCAACAGCGCACAGCCTGGCCAGGGAGCTGCACACGACCCCCACCCTGCCACCTGC
>PITA01019623.1:15651-37115 GCA_004023965.1 Spilogale gracilis
ATGCGGGGGACATGGTGACAGCACAGGGCTCGGGTGCCCTCAACTCCGTGTGACCTCAGGCAAGCCACTTCCCCAGAATCGCCCTGTCATCTTCTACGGAAGTAGGAAGGGAGAGGACACGAGATAAGGAACCACTGTCCTGGCAAAACGAGCCATTCTTCTCTCCCGTCCGACCATCCGTCTGTCTGGTGAGAGGGACACACGTCTGCCTGGGGAGCAGGGACTCAGGATGCTCGCGGGGTGACACAGAAAGTCCACATACAGCAGCCTGTCTCCACGCACCACTGGGCAAAGCAACACTCAGAACCGAACTTTTGAGTTCCACGGGCTTTATGAGACTTGAGACACTTTCAGGAAGCCCGTCACAGCTCTCCGGCAGGCTGAGATCTCTCTCTCGGGCTTGGTCAGCAGGATGACCGGCAGCCCCACTGACCGACCACAGAAGCCCAGGGCACTCAGCCTCTGGCACCTGCCACTGCCTATCAGCTGGGGCGTGGGCCCCCCCACGCCATCCTCCTCTCCAAAGCTGTGGTCCCGCCAGGCCGCGGCCCCAGGCTCAGCCGGCTACCCCAGGCTCGCTACCCACCACCTCGCTCAGCCCAGTGACCAGCAGGGAGGACACCGTAGACACCCAAGGTCAAGACAGATGCGCTGCTCTCCTTCTCTGCCTGCCTCACCGGCCCTCTGGGCAGCCACGACAGCTTAGGGAGAGCTGGGACAGCCCAACCTTACCTTAGGGACCTCCAGTGAATCCACCCACCATTATGAAGGGATTTGTTCCATAAACCGAACAAGGTTAGCATGGGAAGGGCTAGCAGTTGCCTGGGTTTGTGTTTTCAGACACGTTGGCTAAGGATTTAAAAACCAAAACTTCCCCCAGAACTTCACTAGCATGCATGGAGGGGGGCTGGCTGAGATGGTAAGGCAGGTAGGGCTGCTCACCCCTCACTTCCCCTCAGCTACTCCCCAGGGGCTGCTCTGCAGGGCAGGGCCCTCCAGGCCTCCCAGACCCCACGCCTGCCCGGAGCAGGGCACATGCTGAGGTCCAGCCCGAATGTGCGGCGGAGTTCCCGCACAGCCAGACGCCAAGGGCGCGGAAGGACCACAGGTGTCACCGGGCCACCTCCTGAGACGACAAAGACCTCCTGGGTGAAACGACAACAGGTGATGCCGGGATCCCTCCCAAGTCCCCAGAGGATCAGATGGGGAAGAAGCAGCAGCTTGAGACGCCACAACAGCCCTGAACAAAGGAGGAGACGGAAACCGTAGAAGATCTGTGAACTCACCAAAGTCTGGGGACAATCGCTGAAGGCAAGCAGAGCTGCCCCTGAGGAACAAGCCTAAGAAGACAGGATGTGCATCTCAGCTTGGCCACTGGCCGTGATGCGGCCTCAAAAAAGTTACTGGGAGTTCATTTCCTACCCTAGAAAATCACTTCTTACATCCACTCAGCCGACAGACATTTCCTGAGTGTCTCCGGGTTCGGAGACGGTGCTCGGGGCCACAGAGGACACGAAGGAGACTTGTGCTTGAGAACACAGGCGGGAGGAAATGCGGGAGGAGGGGTGCCAGGGAGGGTCCCTGGTTGGCGTGGGTGGGGGATGTGCAAAGCAAAGGATGCAGAGGGGCGCCCTGCTGAGCAGATGGCGCATGGCTCTCGAAGCCTGGGGCCACGGACACCTGGAGCGTGGCGGAGAGGTGGGCAGGAGACCAAGCAGGACCCACCTGGATGCCAGGCCGTCCCCTGAGCCCGAGCTGCCTGCCACAGATTACTGGCAAGGCCTTGGAGTGTGGAGCAGGACGTGTGGCTCAGAGAAGTGACTCTTGCCGCCAGGAGAACAAGAGGATGCATGAGATGGAAGGGGAGCCACCCAGGGCAGGGGGACAGCCCGGTCCACAGGAGAGGGGCAAGGATGGATGAAGATAATGACAAGACGGCCCGCAAGAGGGCCGTGGACAGGAGCTTGGGTCTCACACTGCAGTTCAGGTGCTTGGGAATACTTACTTAAAATGCAAATTCCCTGGCCCTGGCCCAGAAGCATGTGACCCCCAAAGCCTGGCGTGTGGCCCAGGTACCCACAGTCTCGGATCGATGGTCAGGAGCCACATTTTGGGAAACACAACACGGACAGCAACCGCTGGCGCACGAAGCAAGTTGATGTGTAGCAAGAACCTAGACCTGGCATGCAAGCGGTACTCAGAAAAATCCCTCCCAACTTCCTGCGGCTAGTGCTGGCTGCCGCCTCCTGAGTGTGCGAAGCATTCAAATTAATCCCTTCAAACCTGATTTAGGTGAACACTATGATTCCCACGTGAATGGGAACTCAGTTATGGGCTGAGGGGTCTGTATCCCCCACATTCATATGTTGACGCCCCGAACCCAGGGCCTCAGACCGTGAGGGCACTTGGAGACAGGTTCTTTATGGAAGTGACTGGAATCACGGAGTCCCATCTGACTGCTGTTCTTATCCGAAGAGAAAATCAGGACACAGACATATACACAGAGACGACCGTGTGAGGACACAGTCAGGAGGCAGCTGTGAGAGGCCCCGGAAGGAAGGCACGGAAGGCCTCCAGACTTCGGCCTCCAGGACGGTGAGAAGACATTTCTGATGTGGAAGTCCCCCATCAGAGAGGCATATCCGTTAACCGTTAAGTAAGGGGTTAAGTAAGCGGCAAGGAGGGACAGCAAAGGACCCAAGTGCCCTAGGCCTCTCCAAAGCTAATGTCCTCAAGCACTATCCTTAAAGGACTAAGACTACTTCCTGTGAGAGCATTCTACGCCCGGTAAACATCCCCCGAAAGTTCAAGGTGGATCACCTTTCCTCCTCATCAAAGGTGTCTACATGGGGAGCACCGAGCAGGCCTCACGGACGCCTGTTCCAAGGCCCTCTTCACACACTCAGAGATCACTGGGCCACTCAGAAAAAGAGAACGTGTCTGGCTCACCACAAAACTGCACAAAGCCAAGTCTCTAGTTTGAAAGGAAAAAAATCAAAAGGACGAAGATTTAAATAACAGGAAATGTTCTGAGGGCTGTAGAGGGCGCAGGCCGAGTGTGCAGGTGGAAGGAGAGTGTGAACTCTGGAGAAGGCGCCGGGGTGCTGGAACCCGCGACCACAGCCTGCACCCCTCAGACAGGCCACGGCGGTCAGGAAAAACGTGACACGTCCGAGGCCGCGATGACGGGACCAGCACCACTTCGAACACGTTGACCTCGTTAGTCGGATCTTTAACTCCGAGTTCCTGCAGCTGGGAACCATGCCGGCCCAAGGCCCCCCTGAAGCCCGGGACTCTGGGCACGGGTGGGGTGGGGCCGAGGGGGCAGGGTGGTGGGAAGGGGAGACCTTCTGGAGGGAGAGCGTGAAGTGATGAGGAAGAGACCGGCCTCACTGGGACAGAGGTGCCACAGGGCTGCATGGAGGCTCCCAGGGAGACTTTGCCAGCTTCGGACGGGCATCCACATCTCTTGGCTGGTGGCCCCGTCCTCCTCCGCCAGCCGCAGCGCTGGCCTGCATCTCTCGGCCTGCTCCTAGTCACACTGCCGTCAGACTGACTGCAGCTTCTGGAGGCTCCTCCCTCTCAAGGTCCCGGGTCCACCTGGAGAATCTGGGGTACGGTCCCTTAGCCAAGACCCCCAATCTTAATTGCACTGCAAAGCCCTTTCCCATGTAAGGCAGCACTGTCTATGACTCTGCTACCTTACTTGGAATCGGGGATGTGGACCCAAGTCTGGGGAGGTGCAGGGAGTTGGGGAGGCCACTACCGTGCCTGCCATGAGACTGTTAAGGGGACAGGTCTCACAGAGCAGGAGCAGTGGCTTCTAACTTCTGGGTTCATGGAAACCCCCGGAACAGTTCAAAGGCATTCTGAGGCTCACCCCTATTTTCCCCAGTGCTGGAGAGGTGTGATGGGGGCGGCACTTTAATAATCGTCCTCAACACCCCCCCCCCAATAGGCCTGAACGTCTGGGATACAGAATATTCAGGTGGGCAAGTCAATCAGATCTTGGATAATAAATCTAACTGAACCTCTGGTCCAAACGAGGCCCCATTCCAGGCTGGAGTCAGAAATACCTGAGTTCCAAGGCATGTTATCACTTCTGAGCCGTGAACCCTCAGAGAAGTCGCTTAACCTCCCTGGGCCCAAGTGTCCTCGCTGTACAACGGGGTCCTTGCCATCACTTGCTTGCTGTCGAATGTACCTGAGCCCACACACACAGCCCAGTGCACGGGGCGGCCCCTCGGCCTCCCCTCTCCGTGCCTCAGGGGCCAGTGTTCTAGAAGTACGTGAACAGCTGTGGACAGAAATGGCCTCAGCTTATGTCTTTTTGCTAAATCTCACAGGCCTCTACAAATGCAGCTTCCGGTACATTGGTCAGGAAATGAAAAGTTACAGGTCTAGTGTTAGCCATAAATCACCCACTTGCGAATACATATATAGTAAGTCATTAGTGTTGACGCCATCTGCAAAGAACGCCACCCAGAGAATTCAGGCCCATACGACTGGGCTCTGAATAACACCATTCTCTAGCAGAGCAAGACAAGGCTCTTGGCCACAGTCAGGTCCTGGCTGAAGGCGAGAATATTTACACCCACAGATGACTAGCAAATTGGTTCCTGTTCGGTCTTAAAAGTACTTCAGAAGAAAAAGCAATGGAGCCCTGACATTGATAAACTAACATGAACACAGCACTCTAATATAAAGCAGCTCACAGAATCCTCATGACAGCCCTACCAGGTCAGGGCAGTTTACATGGTGGAAACTGAGGCTCGGAGCCGCTAAGGGACTTGTGTGGGGCTCACGGGGCCAAGAACTACAGCTGCAGTCTAAGCCCTCCACTAAAGAGAAGCAACGGGCATGGTCCCTCTGAGAGCAGGCCCATCGTAGCTACCCGGGGAGCCGCTTTATACATTCTGGGGTCACAGAACCAATAGCCACAAAACGCACATTTTGAGATTCCAACATAGTCTAGAATGCTTGCAAGTATTTTGCCAATTCTCAGCGTGGCTGCGAATCACGGAGTGATGGAAGGTGAGGCTGAATTCCAGGTCGACCCAGACGGCAGGAGCCCTTCCACCCGCTGCATGGGGGGGCTGGGCCCTGGGGAAGATGAACCCCAGCTCGTACCCCAGACGGGCTCCCTTCCTTGGGGATGCCGCAGCAGAGAGGCTCTGGGCCATCTCCCTCTAAGATATGGGGTCCACAGATCAAAGTAAGGAGCAGCCCCATGTGCTCTGGTCACCGGGACACAAAGCTCGCCCTAGCTGGGTGAGGGAGGGGCGGCAAAGACAGAGAGCGGAAGGCCAGAAGGACACGCCGATGTTTGCGGGATGGCTGCGGTCCCAGCTGGCTGGAACGCGGGGTGGATGCGGAGGAGGACACGGTGGCCCGTGGCCCAGGCTCAGAGCCTGGAGCATCTGTTAGCAAGCACCAGCCAACTTCAAAGTGCACGGGAGGGGAAAGGAGGGCCGCGTTCTCCAAAAGACAGAATATGGGTCAAGTGACAGTGCCCCAATTCTCCCCAAAGGGAGAAACGCCCTGTCCCATATTTTTGTCAGTGCTGCCACTGAGACGGAAAGAGAAACCCCCACGCAGGGCGCCACGGGTGTCCAGCCGGCCCGGCACACTCTCCCCTCAAGTCACAGGAAGCCGGCGAGGCCTAACGCACAGGCGGGCGTGGGGCGGAGGCGGAGGCAGACCCCCAGGTCGGCTCCCTCCTGGCCCGGGCGTCCAGCCAATACGACTGGACCCCAACCCCTCACCCTCAAAGAGTGGCCTGCCAAGGTTTTGGAGGTCAAGGAAAAGAGTGTCAAAGGTCAAGGTGTCCAAAGCAGGACCAAACACTGGCTTCTCACCACCTGCTTTAAGAGCTTTGAGGATGAGAAGATGACCCTCCAGCCTCCTTCAACACATGCTGAGAGTAACCTCCCACCCTCCCTGCGACTACTGAGCCAGCATCTGCTCGTGGCCCCGTGAGGCAGGGAGACCCCCTCCGCGCTTGCTCTGAGAAGCAACTCCAAGAAAACCTGGCTAAGTTAATTAGACTTTATACCCCCAGGCCAGACTGGGAGTGTGCACCCATCCTCCAGAGTAAACAGCTACCTTCTGGAATGATCGCACCCCGACGCAATCATCGGGCACCCAGCGGGCAGTCACACCGAGAAGGAGTGTGGCCACAGCAGAGAGGGGACACGTGGCGGTCCACGGTGCACCTGCAGCCCTCATTCTCACCCCCTCCGCCTCCTGCGGGGCCGCACAGTCCTCCAACCATTCACACTGTCACCCTGTCTTGGGTGTGAGCAGATTGTCAGGGAAGGGTAAAGTACCGGCAGGGCAACGACCTCGTTCCTAGAGAGCTTAAAAATCCCCAGCTGCTGCATCATCTCCCAAACATCGTACCCCTCCCCCATGGAGGAGAAAAGGGCACGTGGGGTCTCATTCGGCAAGGCCCTGGACCATAGCCCCACAGAGGCACCAGGTAGGACCAAGCAGATGCTTCCGGGCCCTCCTCCCGGCTCACAGAGCAGAGGCTCAATCTGCACCTGCAGTTGGGATCTTGACATCCTGAAAGTACATACCACGTTAGGAAACTTCTTTGCAGGGACACTCCAAAAGAGATATCACAACGGCTCCAGGCCCAACCTTAGGGACTGAGAGTCCTGGTTGGCTGGAGTCTGGAGGAGGAGGGGTGCTGGGACCAGCTCTGTGCAGGCTTCTGCAGAAGCAGGTACAGGGAAAGGCTCGGAAGTGTGGGTCCCTGGGGCCTCCCTGGGACACAGCATCATCTCTGCCTGGCACTCGGGAGCCCACGGCAATCCTGGCACGGCTATCTTAGAGCCCTGAGACCTTGGGCAAGTCGCCCTCTGAATCCCAACGTCTGTAAATCTCTCCCCTGAAAAATAATTACGCCCCCAGAGGCTGGGGCTCCGGAGTAAGCAAAATTAAATAAAGGTTGGAGAGACCGTCTGCGAACTGAAAGCCCCAGAAGATGTGATGATGGCAGCTGGTGGTTCAATCCCAACAACCTCCTCCTCCCCCCTACCCCCACCCAGAATGGAGCGACAGAGCAGGTAGGTCCCCCCTGGCCAGGAGCCAAGATAACAAAGAACAGCACCTCTGCAAAGGGCAGGGAAGACAAGACAAAACGGGGCCAGGAGCAGCTCCCTCACCTGCCCTCGGCTCTCTTATTCTGGCCTCCCCAAAAGGCAGCCCAAAACCCAGCCAGGTCAATCAGGAATCCCCAAAATTAATGCGGCAATTTCTGAGCAGTGCTGCAAGGCTGTGTAACCCCCAGAGCCACAGAGCGGCTGTCCCTAAAGGGAGGAAACTGAGGCACAGGGGATGTGGCCAAAGTCAGGACACAGGTTGCCCGGCTGGACTGGGAACTCCCTCCAGAGAGCTCCGCCCCTGCCCCTAGCCGAGCAGTCACTCCAAGAGCCAGGCCCCCAAAGGATTCCCCAGGAACAGACCACCCCAGCCAGAGCACTGTTGTCATGGCAACCAAAGTCTTAAAACTTTGGCATTTCCACAACCTTGGATTGATCCAGTTCTCCAAATTTACATTACAATGAAACAGTATTTGCATTTAATTTATTTTAATTGGTTTTTACATAACTAAACGTCTGGGCTTTGCCCTTAATAACAATAGGACGAGTGAGTTTTTCCTAGAGGGACCCTTAAGACAGCAGCAAAGAAAGCTAATAATTTAGCGTTTTCCTGTTTGGAAAAATTCTCCACTTTCTGGAAGTACGTTTTTGCTTAATTCTCCTTTTTTTTTTCCTGAGAAGACAGTAGGACCTTCTGCAGGTTGGAGTTCCTCCTTTAGACTGCCCTGGCATCACACTGGGAGGGTAAACTGATTAGAGGGCTTTTCGTGTTGGCTCCAGCTGTGTGGAGAAGAGACAATGGAAGCACAGGTGAGTTCCAAGAGGAGTTCCAGCAGACTTTTTCCTCCCCAGGGACACATCCGTTGGGCCTCGGGTCCCTGGCCAAGAGCAGGCACTCAGGGATGGCTGTGTGTTGAATGAATGAATGCGGGCTGATTCTCATGGTCTGAGATAAGGTGCCATTCAGGGTGGTGCCAGTTACTTGAGCTTTTACCATTTTCATTCTAAGTGAAGTGTGGTCAAGCCTGGAGAGGGGGTGCCTTTCTAGAGCTGTAAGAATAAGGGGTGCAAGAGTGGGGGGCTCAGCCCGGAGCCTTCACCTGGAGCTGCCTCAGTCCCTCCCCACCAATTCCACTGACCATCCATTCGTGGCCAAAGGGGCAGTTACAGCCCCATTGCGAAGCCTAACAGGGAACAGAGAGATGAACAGGAATGTGTATGGTCTCTACTCTCCAGGGGATTCTGTCTGCTGGGGGATAAAAGACTTTTTTTCATGCCATTCCATCTAGAAGATGTCCTGCCAGTGACAGTCCAGGTATACAGGGCGCAGGCAGGGGGAAAGACATATTTTCTCGAAGGTTCTCGAAGGACATCTGGGTGCTCCCCAGGTTGCAGGGGGAGGTGTCCTCTCCTCAAATGATGAGAGTTGAGGTGAGTGTTCTCTTTCCCCATAACCCAAGACCCAAGGCCCCAAGACAGGGAGCGCCTTGCTTGCTAAGGACTAACTCTGATTTGAGCCAAGCTTGACTATATTTGAACAAGTGTTTTTAATCTGACCAGTAAGTTTCCAGGCTGCCCGACACACCATCAGCCAGTGGCCCCCCTGCCTGGCCACTTAGAAATATGGAGCAGATCCAACAGTCCCAGAGGATGGACGAGCAGATACGAATTTCCATTTCTTTTGTGAGTCTCGGACAGTAAGGTTCCCCGGGCCTCTTCTGTGGGCTGACACCTTGCAGGAGGGAAATGAGAACCCCTAGATTGACCCCAGACTGGGAGAAGGAAAAGAGCAGAAGATTCAGCATTCGGTTTCCACTGGAGGGGCCATAAAGACCCAGCAAGGAGACCTGCCGTGTTGGACCATTGGGTCGGGGGCTGCAGGATGTGACTATAAAAAGGTAGTGACAATGATAGTAATAGTCTCTCCACGGATACAGCACTTTAGAGTTTACAAGAGATCTAATGGCTGTTTCTTACAACAATCTGGGGAGGGAGGGTTTTATAATTCCCCTTTCAGATGAGGAGTAGGGCGCTCCAGGGCCATGTTCCAGCAGACCCAAGGGACCTGCGTGGGGAAGCAACGGTGGATGCTGCTTACGCCTCGGGAAAGGGAGCAAGACAGGAACCGAGTCCACGCAGGTGCCTTTTTTCCTTTAGAAAAGAACAGTCTGTTCACTGTCCATTAGAACAGAAGTCGGTCCAGCGTCAAGAGGAGACATTTTTAGGGGCCCCCAGGTGGCTCAGTCAGTTAAGTATCTTACTCTTGATTTCAGCTCAGGCCTGGATCTCAGGATCGTGAGTTCAAGCCCCACGTTGGGATCCACGCTGGGCACAAAGCCTACTTTAAAAAAAAAAACAAAACCCAAACAAGAAGACACAGCTCTAGTCTGGGGTCACCCTCTGCCGTTCAGTGAGGCACGAAGTCTCCTCAAGGCCCCAGTCACTGGGGGCCTGCAGGGTGTTTTCTGGTTCAGATGACAGCGTCTCTGCAGCGGTGACCGCTGGTCCAATCACGGCGTACACAGAGGCTTCGTCCAGTGTGGCCGCCAGCCCTGCCCCGTCCCACTGACAGCCCGCTCCAGGCCCCCGCCACTCAACAAGCTTGTGCAAAAAGGGCCGTCCAGTGGTGAGGTGCCATAGGGCTTCGCTTACTACAAACCTGCAGCAGGCAGGACAAAGTGGACGCGGCTTTCTTGGTAGAAGTGACCACAAGGAAGCATTCAGCAGGAGAGAGAGAGAGAGGCAGGGAGGCCCGCCACGAGCCTCCAGCTGCTGCGGCTGTGGGGGGCTGTCTCGGGCTTCGTGGAGGCCGCTGGGAGCTGGGAGCCGATCGGCCAGCCCGCACCCCCACCCCCGGCTTCATGCGGTCTCATTATGGGTCACAGACATAACCTAAGCTTGGCAAGGGCAGGGCCCCCAACATCCTGCTCACTGTGGGTCCCCAGGGCCCGGAGCCCAGCCTGGCGTACCAGAAAGGAGTTGAACTAATTTGCCGACCTGTACAGAGTAATCATTGTTCACGCTGAAGACAGCAGCCCTAGCTCTATTAAAAAAATTTTGTTCTGGCTATTGTTTCCGGTAGGTGTTCCCTGGATTTTTTCTTTGTTTGTTTTGGGTTGTTTTTTTTTTTAGTGTTTCTGGCAGGAAAGGCAGGGGCACGCAGCATTAACAATTAGACAGACAGAAAGGAGGGGGAAATTATGTCAGAAATCCCCAGTCTAAGTCCACAAAACATATAACCTTTGTTCAGAAAAATTTAATTCACACGCACAATCTCACAAACAGAAGTCAGGCTTGCTCCTTTTCCAGGACAACTGGGATACCGGGGAAACCACAGGGACACGCCCAGTCTCCATAGTCACCTACCTGTTCCCGGTGATTGGACAGCTTCCTCCCTGCCTCCGTGTGCCATCCTGCAATCAACTGAGGACCCAGCTTTCAAAAATAATAATTTCTGAACACTGCGGCCAGACTAATTTTTTTTAAATATGCGTTCCTTATGGTTAAGATCCTGAAATAGTTTACCAGATGTGTACAGAATTTTGCTGACCATCATTTTCTAGCTCAGGATCAGAAATATGGACTGCAGACCATAAAGAAGTGATTTTTTTTTTTTTGGAATTTCAAATCCAAGAAACGGTAAGCAGACACTGAATTAGTAGTAAAGACAACCTCTAGTATTTCATATCATATGGCCCAGTCACCAATATCTCTCTCCCATTCACCCTGAAATGTATCCTTCATATTAGCGAAGTACTCTGATGACTGGCCTCAACGTCATAACTTCTACAGCTGACTCGGTATCCTGGACTCAGACAGATTGAACCTCTGAAAAAATAACAGCCTAAGAAGCCTCTGGAGCGATGCCACCAAAGGTCAGGCATGGCCCTAAAAAGGGTTGCCAGGTTCTTGCCTCCCAGCTAGTAAATAAAGACAGTCAACCCAATGTCAACCCAACATCAACCCAAGTCAATGCAAGAGCCAAGGCGGGAGCAGCACAGGGAGTGGGGAAGGCTCACCTCCAACGCGAAGGAGATAAAGGCCAGGAGTTTTGCTCTCGGGCGGGCATGAAGCAAGGAAGGGCAGCGATGGGGAATAGAAAAAGTTATTTTCAAAAAGGGAGCCAAAAAGCTAAAACAGCAAGGAGATTACCCCTGGAAGAAGGTCACTGTGTTGAATACCTAGTGAGAAAAGCAAAGGAAAACCGATAGAAGCCGAGACCAGGCATGGGCGGCGCAAGGACACCAACCACCTCATTCAAACCCCCAGATAAACCCGGCGGGAGCCACAAAGGCTCTTCTAGATCAAGAAGCAAAGTGAACACCCAACTTCAAGCAAGTGAAAAAAAAGAAGCATATTCTTAGTCATAAACAAACTCTACTCTCTGCCATATTGAATTGGTGAATTTCTAGGAAGGCTCAGAATATTTTTCTTCATACCCAGTTAATAAAGTTACTGAGCACTGACTAGATGAGATTAGCAAATTCTAATGATGCATTACGATAAATTTCCATTAATTTAAATCATCACAACTATGGAATTCATGGGTTCCAGACAGTCTGACTATAAAAAGAAAGCTGGCTAAGCAAATATAGGGTGAACAAGGTTATCAGAGGAATGTGTCCTTGGGGTTCCTTTTAAAACCTTTTTTTTCTAGTTGCAAGAGTAATACACACCCGTCAGTGAAAATTCAGAGTGTAAAGGAATATGAAAAAGCAGGAAAGAGAAACCACTTAGGATCCCATCAGACTGAACCACTGTTAAAAGTTCTGTGTATGCGCTTCTCATCTATTTTCCTGACTTTTTTTTCCCCCTTACAAACATAACTGGAATGAAACTGTCCATATAGTTCTATACCTTGCTCCCCAGCCCTATATATATTTAGGAGAAATGCTTAAATTGCTTGTTTTCAACCCCTTTGGCAAAAAGCCTAGCAACCTACAACCATAATGTGCTCGTTCTATAGAATTCTTTTTTCTTAAGATTTTATTGATTGATTGATTGATTGAGAGAGAGAAAGAGGGAGAGAGAGAAGGACGGAGAGCCCTGGCTGGAAGGAGAGCAGACAGTCCAACACAGGGCTCGATCTCAGGACCCTGAGCTCCTGACCTGAGCCAAAACCAACAGTTGGATGCTTAACCAACTGAGCCACTCAGGTGCTCCTCAAAGAATTCTTAGTAATTCATTAACTCAATTCAGGAGTTTGCATTAATGCACACTTTTGTCCAAAAATAACACAATTCCTCATCTTCTATAATACTCCCTAATTCTCCCTGATTCATGGTTAGTCAAAACAAAAAGTTCAGTCTACCAGTTTCGTGATAATCAGCAGTAAGAACAGAGATGCGGGCGCCTGGGTGGCTCAGTGGGTTAAAACCTCCGCCTTCAGCTCAGGTCATGATCTCAGGGTCCTGGGATCGAGGCCTACATCGGGCTCTCTGCTCAGCAGGGAGCCTGCTTCCTCCTCTCTCTCTGCCTGCCTCTCTGCCTACTTGTGATCTCTCTCTCTCTCTGACGAATAAATAAATAAAATCTTAAAAAAAAAAAAAAAAAAGAACAGAGATGCACCATTACAAGAGAGGAGGGCTGTATATTCAGCACTAGTTTTCCCTGGGTGTGTCCTCTTGAAGGGAGAGTCAACAGCTTCTAAATCAGGCCCAGGATCTAGAGCCTAAGAACTCAGCTCCACGGCCAGCCTTCTGTGTTCCCACTGACATCACTCGCCTCCTTTGCACCACAAGCCCTTCCTCTCCATCTCAGCTTCCTTCACCTACAGCACCAGTCCTGGGACAGGAAGTTACAGGAACACGCTGAACGGACAGAGGGGTGGATGACACATTCAGAATTCATCTCCCCAACTTCAGTATCCTTTGGCCCTTCCCCTTCCTTCTCATCCGTGCTCCAGACTTGTCCCCCCACAGGACCAGCTTCTTCTGTGCATGAGAGGGCACTTGCTAAGGTGTCTGTGCTTTTGAAGATGTTAATTTTTTTTGCAGTCAGTTGAGCTAGGAAAATTCTCTCTGTGCTTTATGTTGGGCATGCCCAATAACTTAAGTTTACTTTTTTTTTTTTAAGATTTTATTTTTAAGGGGCACCTGGGTGGCTCAGATGGTTAAGCATCTGCCTTCGGCTCAGGTCATGATCCAGGTCCTGGGATAGAGCCAGGCCTTGGGCTCCCTGCTCAGCGGGGAGTCTGCTTCTCCCCCTCCCACTCCCCCCTGTTCATGCTGTCTCTCTCTCTCTCTCTCCCTCCCTCCACCTCAAGTGACTAAATAAAATCTGTAAAGAAAAAAAGATTTTATTTTTAAGTAATCTTTACACCCACTGTGGGGCTCAAACTCACAACCCCGAGATCAAGAGTCACACGCTCCACGGACTAAGTCAGCCAGGCGCCCCTCAAGTTTACATTTTCAAACATTTCTCCTGAACTATAGAGCTGACAGAGAATGTAGAGGTTACCTAGTCCTGAGCTCCATTTGGCAAACAAGGAAAGTGAGATCTGGAGAGGAGAAGCCACTCATGCCAACTTAAAGTCAGACATCGACAATCAGATGGGGCTCATTCCACCAGCCCAGAGAGCCCTGATGGCTGCTATACCGCGGTGCTACAATTTCAGCAAATGGGAAAAACACTTGCCAATCAGGGCTGAGCACAGAAAACAATACTGACCTGCCAATCACACATCCAGCCCAAAGCAAGTGCCTCTGGCAAAGGGGTTACTGTGAAATACTTCAATTCCCCCACCATCCTCCAGCTGAGGGAAGGGAGCGGTGGTTTAGCCACGCATCTGGGCATCCACTGTGTTCCAGGTTCTGTGCCAGGAATGGGGGCCATGGAGGAGAAATCCACAAGGTCCTGCATGCAAAGAGGCCCACCGCCCTGGGAGAGGCAGACGAGCACAGTACCCGACCAGGGAGGTCAGGCTCCAGCCAGCACCGGTGAAGAGGGTGAGGGCCTAGAGAATACAACAGAGGGCCAAATTTGTCCTCCTGGAAGGGCCACATGGAGCTCAACAGAATAGGTACACTGGATCTCTCCGAGGCCTGCAGAACAGGTGGTCTCCCAGTCAAGGTTCTCCAGAAAAACAGAACCAATAAGATATATATATATATATGAGGAGACTTATCGGAATTGGCTCAGCAACTCTGGAGGATGAGGGGTCCACAGCCTGCCACCTGCAAGCTAGAACCCAGGAAAGCTGGTGTTAAAGGCCGGAGAACCAGGAGCACTGATGTCCAAGGGCAAGGGGAGATGGGCATTGCAGCTCAAGGGAAGTAGATCGCACCTTCCACCGCCTTTTGCTCTATTCAGGCCCTCAGTGCATTGAATGATGCCTGCACACATTGAAGAAAAGGGTCTTCTTTACTCAGTCTACCAATTCAAATGCTAATCTCTTCCAGAAACATCCTCATAGACACACCCAGAAATAAAGTTTCACCAGTTATCTGGGCATCTCTTAGCTCAGTCAAACTGACACATTAATCATCAAGGGTGCGATTTTTCCACAAATACTCCAGATCCGTGAGCCTCATGAGGCCTCTTTTAGAGTAATGTTCCATGACCTACCCATTTGGGTTCTCTATGCCTACCAACATCTTGTACTAACTCCCCTCATTACCCTCCTAACAGTGGATGTCCGTCCACAACCTGCCGGCAAAGAAAGGCTAACTCAACAGAACCGGGCTACAGGAAGCAGTGACCCAAAGGTCGGGAAACAATGTGGAGACTGGATGGTGGTGGTGATGATGATGGTGATGGTGGTGATGACAGGGATAGTGATGGTGAGAACCATAATGTGGGTGTCCTGGGAGGCCAGCATGTGGCCCAGGACAAAGCACAGGGGAAAGGACCAACGGGCCGCAGTGAGGTCTTCACACCGCTTGGGGGGCACCCCCGGCCTCGAGAACCTGGAATTCCTCATCTGTGCTACACCTCCCCGCCCCCTACTTCCTCCAATGATAGTAAAAATCATTCCCGACTGCATAAACTTTCACCTGACAGCTAGCTCCGAAAACAATCGGCCAGGCCATTTCGTTTTGAGGGCAGATAAGAGCGTATCACCAAGAACATCTGCTAATAAAAGCAGCAATTCTTCATCCCACCTTCTGAGAGAAAGACGAGGGACGAACACTCCCCAGAGGATAAGAATGGATCATCAGGGCCAAAGGTCCAGCATGACAGAAAGCCAGGCCTCAATATCTGTCCCAGGCCTCTTTCTACCTTCTGAAAAGAAAGACACCCAAAGAAGGCAAAGCTGGCACCACATTTTGTCTCCCACCCTTGGAAGCTGAGCCAGACTGTCCAGGCTGCGTCACCAAGCAAGGGACTGGCACAGCATGACTGAGGATTTTTAATAAAGGCTTATTCCTGCCACTGCCGCCCCACGCTTTAGAGAGGGCTGAGAGAGAGAGAGAGAGAGGGAGAGAGCCACCAGTCCTGCCCACCCACAGCCCTGTTTTGGGCCCACGGTTGGGGCACAGGCTCTTCTAGACATCCCACATTCACTCTGGCAGGAGTGACTCCCCAGCCCCACATGTAAATACAGAAAATTGTACGATGTTGGAAGCGATTTGTTTTCAAGCCCAGGTGATTGATTTTAAGAGGTTCTCACTTCCCTCCAAAAATGGATTGCAGCAAGGCAAAGGGAAAGGATGGGAGTGACAGGGAAGGGTGGGGAGCTGTCGTCAATTCTGTTTTCTGGAAATGTCTGTTAAATGCACAGGAAGGAAGCAGAGACTTGCGCATTTTGCTGCTGGAGGGGGAAAAAGTGTTAGGATCCAGACACATAGCCACAGAGAATCATAATGTCGTCGGTGTTCCCACGAGTCCCCAGGCAGCCCACTGCACACTAGCACGCTCACAAGCCATCGCAAAAAAATGCTTCCAACCACTCTAGGAGGCAGGGGATCGAGAGGTCGGGGTCTCACTGGGTCAGAGGAGCAACCTACCTAGATCTGAGGAATGACCTAACCTAGATCTCTTTGGGCAGCCCCCCGAGTTCAAAGTCACCATGGCTGTGTCAGAGACCCTCAGATAGCCTTCTGAGAAGACACGAGCTGGGCAATCCAAAATGGCAGCTCCTTAACCTCCTTCCGGGACACACACACACACACACACACACACACACACACACGCTCTCACATCAAATGCTTTGCTCCTACTGTCTGGGTCAAAAGATGCCTAATAAACCTAAATACAAAAAAAAAAAAAAAAACCCTTGGTGGCAGAGAAGGCGCGCCACCTGAGAACGTTAACTAGAAATGACAGCCACCAGTAACCACAGCCATGCGACCAGTCGAAGACACCACGGCTACTCTGCGTCCACGTTCCACGTGATAGTCTAACGTGGCCCCTCGTGAACAGGCTCAGAAAGCATCACCCAGATGAGAAATGACAGAGCAGAGCCTGACTCGAGCCCAGGTCTGCCAGACCCCAATATCCACCATATTCTAAAAGAAACAAGATACTCTTGCTGTCTACTGAGAAAGTTCTCTGCCTTGGTGGGAGAGAGAGACCATTTGTGTTTTCTGTTTGGTTTCGTTTTTTACCTCTATAGGAGTGTTTTTCTTTTGTTTTTTGTTCTTTTAATTTTGTTAGTTAACAGATAGTGGAGAGAGACCATTTGTGACCTGGGGGTTCACACACTGGACCCGGATCCACACACCCCCCCCCCCCCCGTTCAGTTTCTATGACTCGATTTGCAATTTGCAAAACGGGGTCTCTTCCTCTGCTTTTCCTTGAAGAACAAGAATAACCCAAGAAGGGAAGTTCTTCTGAAATGCGTAAGCTGGGCAAGCGTACTCCCCTCCCAGGGCCCCTGTCCATCTACCTCCTTGGAGATCTCCCTGTGCCCATGCACACTTACGTCACTCCCACCTGGTCAGCTGTGGCCAAGTACTGGGGCAAATGAAGATGCACCATGTACCGCTCAGGCCCTACAAGGAATTGCCATGGCTTGGAGCCAGGACAAGAGAAGCTGAACGTCACTCCGGGAAAAGCCCCAGAAGGGCAGAGCCTGACTACCAAACAGGGGTGGGAAAAAACGCGACCTGGCTTAGTTCTTGGTTCTTCTACTTCCTGCTCACAGCTTTGGGTGAGTTGGTGTGCTCTGGGCATCCTAGATTTTTTCATTTAAAAAAGGGGTTTGGGGTGTCTAGGTGGCTCAGTCGTTAAAAAATGGGTTTGACCCCTTGGCCTTGCCCTGTATTTGAAATTCGAACCCCCTGCTGGGCACTCAGGAGCTGACAAAAGAAATGGGGGGAAGCAACGCTGGGCTAGGGAGGAATGGGGGCCGAAGAAGTCACTGCGTCAAAGAGTCGGCCAACCTGCAGGCAGGCAAGCACCCAGCCTCATCGATCAGCCTGCAGGAACAATTAATTCTCACTGGAAAACTCCAGGAAAGTCTCAAGGAGGAGGCCCTGGAGCCAAATCTAAAAACCGAGAGGCAGGAAGAAAAGGCAGATGCAGAGACAGAAAGCCCATTGGCAGTTGCCTGGGTGGGGGCGGGGACGGAGAGTGACAATAAATGGGCAGGAGGAGCTTCCTGGGGTGAGGCAAAGCTTCTATAACTGGATTGTGGTGACAGTTGCACAATTCTGTAAATTTACTGAAAAATACTGGATTGTACATTTGAAATGGGTATGCTTCAAGGTATATAAACTGTATCTCAATAAAGCTGTTAGTTAAAAAGATTTTTTTTTTTAAGGATGAGTAGGAGTTTAGCAGATAAAGAAGTCTGGGTGGGAGAGAAGAAAGGCAGGTGCTGTGGCAACCCAGCTACCCTCACCCTCCCAGTCCCGCCTCCCCCAGACACCTGCACCCCTCCCAGCACCGCTGAGAAGGTTAGCTCCCAGAGCCAGCCCCCCTCCCCGACCTGGCGCAAGTCCAGGGGGAGCAGTTTCCCTGGAGCACGTGCCAAGCTCTGGGGACTCCTCAGGCCTTCTCCCCAGCCCCCAGCCCAGACTGGGCTCAGGCAGGGAGGAAGCCTGAGTCTGGGCTTCAGAGTCCTGCTTGGAGCAAGGCACTCAGCAGGTGTTCCGAAGAATACTTGCTGAGCAAGAGCGGGAAGGAGGAGAAGGGGGGGGGGGAGGCCAGCATGCGGAGTGAGATGACAAAATCTGTTTCCCACAGTGACCTGAAGACAGCAATGACCCAAGTAGAAGCAAAGTCCCAGGATAAGGGATGAGAAAGCTCGGCTCTGCGGGAACAGGGGGCGTGGGGTCGGACAGGAAGTGCTCAGGCCACAGAGGACTAACGGATTCAGGAGCCCAGGAAAGACAAAGAAGGGGAAAGAGCCCAGAAACACTCCTGAGATTTCTAGCTGTAATGAACGAGCAGGCGAGGGGCATTCACTTGACGGGTAGAGAGACCCACTTGGGGGTGGAAGAAAGTTCTGGGCACCGGGTCTGAGCATGGGGAGGGCTCAGGCTTGCTCACCTGTCAATGCACACACGTGGGTCCAGGTGAAAGGAGGGCACGTAGCGTGGTGCCCAACTAAGGGACACCTCCCTGGCCAAAAGAGGCACAGAGCAAAGGAAGATTTCAGCTGGGGTTACAAGGTGCTGGGGCAACCGAGGGAGACGGCCACCAGGAGAACCGCACACCCCCCAAGCCTTCTTTCTGTCTGCAGAATCACGGCAGCTTTATCCAGTGAGTACAAATTTAACCGCACCGAGTGTTTCTTAGCCAAGGGTCACAGACCCATCACTCACGCTCCGTCGAGTGAGGCAGGTGGCGCTGACGCCAGCACCCCAACCCATCTCCTGGCTTCCTGCCAACCTGAGCTGCACCTCAAGAGCTGAAAGCAACAGATATCCGGAAACCCAGCTGCTGGATTAGCAGGTGTGGGGATGCACTTAGCTTATGAAGGGGCTGGGTGGCTCAGTCGCTTGAGCATCTGCCTTCGGCTCAGGTCCTGATCTCAGGGTCCTGGGATCAAGCCCCGAGAAGGGCTCCCTCCTTCAGCCAGGAGTTTCTCCCTCTCCCTCTGCTCCTCGCCCCCGCTCCTGCGCTCGCTCTCACTCGCTTGCTCACCCTCTCAAATAAATAAATAAAATCTTAAAAAAAAAAAAAAAGATAAATGAAAAGAGCCCCAAGAAGACATCTTTGCCCACCTGATGCCAGCAGGGGAAGGCTGCGACAGGAAGAGCCTGGGATTTCTCCGAAAGTGTCTTTAGTTAGTCATGCCTCATAAATACAGATATGAAGCTTTGCCTCTGAAATTCAATTATACTTGAAAGGACATGGCCAAGGCAGGGCTCTCTTAAAGGATTTACTGTGCTTTCTTGATGATAAAAAAAAAAAAGAAAAAATTCTTTAGACTTGCACCTTGCTCATCGGTGCCTAAGAAACGTTCACCTGTTGAACTGCATTGATTACCATAAGTTACATTAAAACCCATGCCACCAGAGTCCAACCTTCTTTTTTTTTTTGTTTTTTGCTTTTTTTTTTGTGGAAAATGATTTGGAAGGAACATTTTTCCCCATGGAGCAGGAGACACTGAGACAGCCCCTAAGCCTGCTCTGCTATTTACATATACCATGACCTGCCATCCCCTGATTAGAAACTCAACCCAAAGAGAAGAGGACACAAGCCCCATGAGTTACATGGCCTCATGTGCGGGTATGAAAACGCCAAAGAAACCCAATGAGACTGTGGGAGAATGGTGAATTCCTAAGTAGAAAGAACGCGATTAAGGTTGGTAAGTGCCCTCCTCCCACAAAACAATGACATCCGGGGCTGACACACTGGGGAGATAGATATACCTAATCCCCCACCCAGCCTGGGCTGGCTCACAAATTGGAAGCATTATCCCCTAACAGCAAGCCTGGTTTAGGACTTGCTGGTGTGCTAAGTTCTAACACAAACCTGATCCTGATCTAGATAAAATGTGAGCTGCCAATTAGCTTACTAGCTAGTGCCAAATAAATTCCAGGGCTCCTCAGTAGTACCCAGGATGAACACTGGTCCCCAAGTGAAGTAGGCACTTTACCACTTACGACTGGCCATACAAGTTCCCAGGATAAGTTGTGGGGGGAAGGACCGTAGGCATAAGGGGGAGACAGACTGCCTAACACACCAACACTCAATAGGGTATTTTATGGGAAAAGGAAACCCTTAGAAGTGTGCACATGGAGGCAAAAGAGGCAGTGGGTCCAAGCTCCCCACCCCCCTGGCACTTCTGCTTTACCAGGATGAAACTCCACAGCAGCTCCAGATAGAGACAGAGCTCCGTGAGGAGAGGCCCGGATGGGGACTGTGCGAGAAGGCGAGGCCACTCCTTGTCGCTCAACGGTTTATATTTCTGATTCTGCACAGCCCAGTGGCCATTAAGATAAAATTCTGAAGGAATTAGTCCGAGCTCTTTTCTATCTCTTAGTTTCCCTCTAGAGAGCTTATTGGAAATGAATGGCTCACCGGCTAGGGTTTGGGCAAATCTCTGTTCTTCTGGGGCTTTGACGTGTCGTTTCTCCACGAGTCTGAGCTCCCAGGCATCTGACTGCCAATGCCAAGTGTCCCAAATTATTATCGCACGTTGACATCTATTTTTCACCTTACGAAAATTATCCAAGTGGAACCCAAAGGGAGCAGGCAAGGCTAAAACACACCACATCCCAGGGCAGGCAGGAGGCAGAGCCCCCGGGCCTTCCCTCCGGCACATTATCCAATAAAACCTCAAGAGCTCAGTAATTACAGGCACTCTCAAAAGTGAAACAGAAATAGATCCAGGGCCAAGCACCGGTTTGCTTGAGACAAAGGGCTGGTTTTAAGCAGGAAAATATAAAACAGCCCCAACAACAAACAGCCTAGCTTTTGGTCTGTCTTCTGAGCTGAGAAAGCCAGCCTGAATTTTTTTCCCCTCAATATTATTCAATCTGATTATGTGGAAGAGAGTAGGATTCAGATGAAAGCCCTTTTCTCCTCCAGGGTATAAAATCATTTTCTGCAACAGAAAAAAAGCAGGCTGCATTCTACGTGTGCCCCTCACACCAAATCAGATGAAAACTTAGCCCATCCAGGTCCCCTGGCCTGCCATCACCACCAAGACCTCACCTTTCGGTGCTGGCCGAAGACAGACCAAGCAAAGGCTTTCGGCTCCTGTGTCCTAAAAGCCTGCAAAGGATTCCAGCCTCCCTGAGCACACCCACTGGGGGCAGGTGATCCCAGGAGACACAGCCCATCCCTAGGCACAGCCCAGCTGCTGAACCCCATGCCCCCATGCCCCCATGCCCATTCCAGGCCGATGCTCCATCTTGAGAGAACCATGCACCCAAGGGTCCGCAGCTCCTTTCGTGAAAGCTTATTTGATTTTCTGACTGGGAAGGGTCCTGGGAGGAGGAAAGAAACCACAGCCAC